>CM034462.1:35659333-35727502 GCA_019925255.1 Litchi chinensis | reverse complement strand
ATTGAAGAAACAAACAAAAACTAGAAAGAATGCAGATTATTTTCATATATAACAAAGCTTGGAGCATTTACCACATTAAGAGAATGATTAGAACTTGCTAATTTCTTCTTCTTCCTTCTCTTCTGCATCTTTCAGTCAGCTTTAGCACTTTTCTTTCAACCATACTCACAAACCACCAAGGCTTTCCAGTTGAGAATATAATATACCCCATAGATAGGCCAATCACAAGTCCACTTCCATAACCCATCAAAATGATTTTCCAATCAAACCAAGTTGGATTATCCTGTTCTTGTTTGGATTTTGGTGACTCTGATTCTGGTGTGTCATCACTGCTACATTTTTTTGACAATGGCAATCCACACAACCCCAGGTTCCCAATATAGCTATTGTTTTCAAATGTATTGAACTGCTTCCCTGAAGGTATAAGTCCCTCCAGCTGATTGTATGAAAGGTTTAGAATCGAAAGAGACGTCAAACTTGTCAATTGCATAGGAATCTCCCCATGAAGCTTGTTTGAAGACAAGTCTAATGATTCCAACTCTGTCAAATTTTCTAAGGATATTGGAATATGACCTGTTAGATTGTTATGAGAAAAATTGAGAACTTTGAGAGAATTCAATTTTCCAACTACATCTGGAATTTGTCCTCGAAACTTGTTACTTGATAAATCCATAGTAGCGAAAATGGTAAGAATTCTCCCCATTGAAGTTTCAACTCCTTTCATTGTCACTGTAACTGAATCTTGGTAATAATCATCTCCCATGTATGTTAGTTCAACACTATTGTTTTTTCCATTCATCATAGCTTGAAAACTTTCAAAAAATTTCATTCGCAAATGACTAGTAAAACCATTGTGAGAGAGATCAAGAATCCGCAACTTAGGGAAAAGAAGTCTTGTTTTGGGATTGACAAGAGAACCATGAAATCTATTAGATCGTAATATAAGAACCTGTAGTTGCGGAAGAATTGCCAACCAATGGGGAAAGATATCATTAATCATGTTATTCCCAAGATCTATTACTTCCAAATTACCACAGTTGACCAAAGAAGGTGGTAACAATCCCTCCAATCGATTCCCATTAAGGTTGAGAGTTTTTAATTGATTGCCCTTCTCAAATGTTTGAAGCATGCTCCAGTTAAAGTTGTTTCTCTTCAAATCTAAAACCTGGAGGGCAGTCAAGTTTCCTAGACATTGTGGAATCATTCCATACAAGCCATTGTTAGACAGGTCAAGATATTCAATTGAGCTCAAACTGCAAAACGATGAAGGCATCGCTCCTACCAATTTGTTGTGTGAAGCTGAAAACATTATCAACGACGGTGGTAGAGCTGGAAGCGGTCCTTCAATCAAGTTAGAATGAAGGTCAAGAATTCGTATGTAGAACCATGGAAGTTGATCTATTCCTGTCAAGAAGTTGTGGGAAATATTTAAAGAATATTGGATATCGATGTTGAATATCCAATTTGGAATCACGCCATGGATTTTGTTGTTAGAAAGATCTAACGACCATAGGGAACCAACAGATGATAAAACCTTTGGGAACTCATGTATGTTGCATGAAGATAAATGCAATGCTTGAAGTTGAGGAAAGAAAGAGTTAATTTTGATTGAAGTGCTCAATGATATATTGTTATAAGAAAGATCAAGCCACGTAAGATTTTTGAGCTTTGCAAACATGTAAAGCTCTACCATACCACTTAATTTGTTTGAATGTAGTATGAGATCAGTGAGACTTTCAAGTTCAAAAATCGATTGTGGGATTGGGCCATGCAATCTGTTATTACTCAAATGGATTACTTGCAATGAAGTTTTTGGAAATTCAGCAATTAGGCCAGATAGATGGTCATTGTTGAGGTCTATGTATTCCAATAATTGTGGACAAAAAAGCCAAGAAGGTATAGTTCCATTCAGTGAGTTATGATCTAAAGCAATATAGGCTAAATTTCGAAGCCCATTTCCAACTCTAGAGGGAATTGAACCGGATAACCGATTCATTGATAACTTCAAATATGAAATTTGAGTTAGGTTGGAAAAAATATCAGGAATTTCACCTTCAAACTCATTTTTATCTAGATATAAGTTTTCAAGGTGCACAAGATTTGAAAGAGAATAAGGAATATCACCAAAGAGATTATTACCTCCAAAAAACAATTTTGATAGTTGTGTAAGATTACCAATTGATGTAGGAAGTGACCCGAGGAAACTACAATATCCCATATTTAAATAAACCAGAAATTTTAGATTTCCAATTGAGTAAGGCAATTCTCCCAAGAATTGAGTGTAAGAGACATCCAAATGCCTGAGAGGACTGCTCCAATTAACCTTTGGAAAAGTGCCTATAAGTTGCTTGTTTCCCATTAAAGCAAGTGTGTGCAAGTTTGGTAGGTGGAAGATGTTTTCTGGGAACATCCCTTGTAATCCACATCGCCTGGAGATCCAACAACGTTAAAGAAGAAGATAGATTTGTCAAGTAAGCAGGATCAATGGTAGACATATTTACAAAACTGAGAACAAGTTCTTCTAGATCCATCATATTTTGGACCACCCCTTTCATAACAGATGTTTCGAGTGTCAAATGATCAAATCCAAATGAGAGATCAAGTGAAACTAATTTTGACAAGTGAGAGATTTCAAGTGGAATTGGACCAGAAAAGCTGGAGAATGAGAGGTTAAGGTGTGTTAAACTTTTGAGTAGAATAAAATCAGATGGAATTTGAGAATAATTGAAGTCATTGAAAGCAAGATTGAGCTTTTTGAGGTGAGAGAGAAGAAAGAGGCTACTGTTGGAAGGTATGGTGCCCGAAAGCCAACTACAACTAAGATCCAGACCGATGACATGACCTGTCACTCTATCACACGTAACCCCATCCCATAAACAACAATCAATATCCTCTTTCCAATACTCCATTTTTGGATAAGAAGAGTTACATTTATAAGACCAACCAATTTGAAAGGAAAAGAGCTGCTTAAAGTGGAGTAATGCAGAACTCTGGTCATGAGAACAGAGGTTTGCACAACTCGCTGAGTGCAAGACAACAAGTTGGAGGTAGAGAAGTTGGTAAGAGCATGTTAACCAACCCATTTTTTTTTCCTTTTTGCTTTTGTGTATGAGTTTACTAGAACCAATAGGTGATTATATAGAGAGATGAAGACGATATATAGATGGTTGTAATTTTAAGTGGTAATAAAAATGTACTAGTCCATCAACAAATTGGCACCCAAGTCTTGGTCATACACTAAACAGAGACAGAGGCAGAGGTATGTTTTTTCGCAGCCGTGAGAGTTGGGCTAGACAACAAGTCAACTACCTGTCCTATAACAATATCTGATATTAGATAACTTGTATGAACTAAAATGCATTTTTGGTAGGGGCAAGTAAGTGATGTAATTTGTTTTATTTACTCTTATATTATTGAGTAATGAAATTCCACCAGAAGGACATTTGCAGTAAATCTTGTTCTATGATTACTCTACAAAACTGGTTTCCAATAATACCCTGCTATGAAGGTTAGCTACTTGTCCGGTAAACAACATCAATTTTAACTACTCACTTCTGAACAATTATATAATTTGATATAATTTGAGAAAAGTTTTCTTGGGAGTCTTTAGTGCTTCCAAAAATTAAAACGCATGGAATAACTTTTATTATACTTTTGACAATAAGTAATCCTCCTAATAATTTATTAATCTAACTTCTAACCTTTTTTATTTTTCTTGTATATAGGATCGTAAATTGGACTAAACACACTTTACTTTTTAGGATGCAATAATTGCAAAGCAAAAAGCAGTCCACAAGGCCAGTCCAAAAGCAACCATACATGAGTTTTATATGACATAATTAATAAAGCAGTCCAAAAAGCAAAAACAGATACCATATGTTTATTACGGCTTGTCTTCCGCGTAGAACAAGCATTGAGTCATTTCAGGGAAAAAAAAATGAGAAGCCGTGTAGCTACAGTTGGACAAGTCTAGACTACTTTACATATGAATTGACCAAGATGATGGACAAGTAATGTAGAATTTCTTTGAAACACACCATTTTGTACTCTACATTTTGATTTTCCAATTTGTCACCAACAAACCAACCCATGTATATTTTTTATATTCTTGAGAGATGTTCTCTTGAGAAAATATCTCGCCCTTCTGACAATATTTTACATAAAACAATGTCTTGTTGCAGGGTTTTAATTGATGTCACTAATGTAACCACCTTCGTTGACTTTATCCAACTTTGACCCTTTTTTTTTAAGTAAACAAAAAAAAAATTATTAGACCAAAAATACATAAATAGCTTATCTTCAATAAAACCATTAAAAAAATCATTATTATTATAAATTTATACAACCTAGTTTTAGAGATTCCAATTATCAGCCGACTTTGCTGAAATTTAAGTTTTGTTGCTTTTATTATACATAAAAAATGAATTTAATTGAATAAAACAACATATTTTCTCAAATTATGACCAACAAAAACCATGATCAACATAAAAAGAAAATGACGTTTATTATAATTTTCAAATGCCAACCAGTTTGATGATTTTAGTTGTCAATCAACCCAATTCATCGACTTTATTTACTTCATTTATTTCATTAGAAGATGGGCCCAATTTGCCTGAAAAAGACAGAAATTAGAGCAAGAATAGTTGAGGGAGGTGGAAGAAGAAGAAAAGAGGGTGTTATTTCATTTTCAGTGTAAAAAGATGTCACACCATTTTCACGCTTAAGAGATATTTCAAATATGAGAAAATTTACATCAAGAGAAGGTAGATTGGAGCTTGAACTCTATAAAGTAATTGCTCTACAAGAACTATCAGTAGGAATTTGGATCGGACTTTTATATTTTAGCCTAGTTTTAAGTTACTAGCAAAACCAAGAGCTTCTACCAAGCTATTACAGCTGCAAGTCTTGAAAGCCGCATTACCTAGGGATCTCCTGAGATGCATGTACTTGATTACGAACTGTGTTATCAGATTTTGCCTAGTTAGTCCTCCCCTGTTTTTCTGTTCTTCTTCATGTAATGCCTAGCTAGCAGTTCACCAAAGGGTACATGAACAAACAGACTTGGACCAGGTTTACCGGTCACCAGATGTAAAGGGAGTCAAACCCTTGTTGTAGTCTTGTAGATCATCACAGTTAGTATCGCTCGAATAATCCTTATACCAATCTGCTGCAACCTAAAGAACCTGTGCCTAAAGCAGTAGCACTCCGCAAACTTTGCCACGAAAATGGAGGATATTTGAACTCCCTTATTCCATTGAGGTATTGAATATACTAAATATACCAGCATTTGAATAAGGCATCACACTATCAGCCCCTTTTTGATGTTATTTACGACACTACATTACACACACTAAAATCACCATCCTTCAATAAGGGTATTTTTAGTAATTTGTTACAGACCATCAAAGAGATGCAAATTAATAATAGAGTTAACTATTAATAAAAAGCAATTGAAAAAAAAAAAAAAAAGGTTCATATGTAACGAATAATCAATGAGGTCAAATTTAATATAAATTTTCAGAACTTTAGGCGAGGATTGTGTCCCTCTTAGTCTTGTACTGGATCCGCCGGTGGTTGGAATATATATCCATGCATGTATGTAGAAAATCAGTAATCTCAGCTACTTGTGTGGCATTTATTTTCTTCCATAATTGCTTATGTACAATTTTATATATCTATTGACTTGATACGACAACTATTAAATTTCAAAGTTGTTTGCCTCTGCCTTGCTTTAGTTTTGTGACCTGTGTTTTGCTCGTGTATATGCCATGTTATATTTCAAATTTTTTGAGATTATAAAATCGTGTTTTATAATTGTTTGATAAAAATAGGATTAGAAATCATTGGGCAATTAGATTTCTAGTGTTTCTGCAATTGAAAGCATGATTTTTGGTGTCTGGAAGGCCTAGAAACTGTCGGGTTTCATTTTGGGGCGAAACTGGGTCAAATGACCTGTCTTGAGGTTGAAGACAATGTGAATGACACCTTTGTTGTGCTGAGCACGTCGTTTCTTCATTGAGTCTCAATAGGATTAGAAACAATGTGTTTTTGTTTTATGTGCTAAAGTTATATGTATATTTTATTGTTTTATTTGTACATGCAATATTGAGTTAAATAATTTTAGTACATGAACATTAATTATGTGTTCATGCTCTTGTTTTCATGCAATATTTATATGAACTTGTGTGAGTGAAATTAAATGTTGAGTGATCCATATAATTTTTTTAATTTTGGAGTAGCCACAACATCTTTAATTATATAAAATTATATATTAAGTGATTTTAGGATCACATTATAACAATGATTGTGATTAATCATATTAAATATAATAAATTTTATCCCACAAGAATTTTATTATATTTGTATGATTAATTAGGATAAATATCAAATTATATTTCTTAATTTACCCATAGGAATTAGGAAAATGAACATAATTTGATAGTTTCATCATGAAGTTATAGGTGAATCTAAGTGAATTAAGACTTTAGCCAACAGGCAAGTTTTATGTCACAAGATTCATGTTTTTTAAGCATATTTTACATTGGTAAATCATGATATTTGTTTATTATTCTCAATTTTGAATGATAAGCATGTGTGTTTAATTTTATGTAGTCATGCAACTTGTGAATTTTTCTGATATTAAATGTGACATTCCCGAACTAAAGGGTGATAACTATAAGGTTCGGAAGGAGAGGATTCTTCTTCATTTGGGGTGGATGGACATTGATTATGCTATTTGTAAGGATGAACCACTAGCCATTATTGCAACCAGCACTTTAGATCATGTTGATCTTTATGAAAAATGGGAGCAATCTAATCCCTTGAGTGTTATGTTCATAAAGACCAAAATCTCTGTTGGTATTCGTGGTTTTGTGCATTAGCATGACAATGTGCGGGCTCTGCTGAAGGTTATTGATGAGCAATTTGAGTCTTCAGATAAGGCATTGGTTAGCACCTTAATCATGAGGTTTTCATCCCTAAGACTTACTACTGTGCGTGGTGTGCATGAGCACATCATACAAATGATCCTTAAGGCTCACTACTGTGCATGGTGTGCATGAGCACATCATACAAATGAGGGACATATCTCCATAGAAAGGATTAAGAGATTAGTAAATGATGGGGTATTTAGTACTTTAGATTTTACTGATTTCAACACGTGTGGATTGCATTAAAGGAAAGCAGACCAATAAATCCAAGAAAGGTGCAAAAAGGAGTATGGACATGTTAAAAATCATACATTCAAATGTTTGTAGTCCGAACATGGACTCACATGGTTCGAAATACTTCATCTCTTTCATAGATGGTTATTCAAGATATATGTATCTTTACTTGCTTCATAACAAGGATGAAGTGTTAGATGCCTTTAAGGTTTTTAAGGCTAAAGTAGAGAAACAATGTGGAAAGCAAATTAAGATCATGAGAATGGATAGAGGTGGGGAATATTATAGTAGATACACTAAAAGTGGACAAGCACTTGGTCCATTTGCGAAGTTTCTTCAAGAACATGGGATAGTTGCCCAATATACAATGCTTGGTTCTCGAGATCAAAATGATGTTACAGAAAGAGGAAACTGAACGTTAATGGACATGGTGTAAAGTATGCATAACAACTCCAAACTTCCTAAGTTCTTATGGATTGAAGCTCTTAAAATAGCAATGTATATATTAAACTGAGTTCCAACCAAGGTTGTGCCAAAGATGCCATTTGAGTTATAGAATGGTTCGAAACCGAGTTTGCGACATATATGTGTTTGGGGATGCCCTGTCTGAAGTAAGAATTTACAACCCACAAGAGAACAAACTGGACCCAAGGACTATTAGCGGGTAGTTCATTTGATATGCTGAAAGATCCAAAGGGTACAAATTTTATTGTCCATCTCACAGCACTAGGATTATGGAGTCAAGAAATGCAAAGTTTCTTAAGAATGGCTTGATAAGTGGGAGCGATCGATTCCAGGACATTGCTTCTGAAAAAAATCATATTAATGCTCAACCTTCCACTTCAAGCGATTGATTGATTATGGTTCATAGCACCCTTAGAGTTCAAACGCGTGTTATGGAACTAGTTTTAGAAATTCCACAAAATGCTAATCATGATCCAATAGATCCAGATATTCAACAAATGTCGGGAACTGTTGAACAACCAGTTGAGCAACATGATCCTGCCCCTCAAGAAAATGTTGATCCAACATTAAGGAGATCTATTAGAGTAAGGCGATCAGCAATTCCTAGCGATTATATGGTTTATCTACAAGAATCGAATTACAACATTAGAGCTGAAAATGATCCTGAAACATTTTCACAAGCCATGAGTTGCAAAGAATCAAATTTATGGTTCGATGCTATGAAAGATGAGATGATTTTGATGGCATCTAATGAAGTCTGGGATCTTGTTGAATTGCCTAATAGTGTAAAAGCCATAGGATGCAAATGGGTTTTTAAGACAAAAAAAGACTGATTGGCCAATATTGAAAGATATAAAGCAAGACTCATTGTTAAAGGATTTACTTAAATCAACTATAAGGAAACTTTTTCTCCTGTATCTAAGAAAGATTGACTTCGTGTGATTATGGCATTAGTTGCATATTTTGACTTGGAGTTGCAATAAATGGATGTGAAAACGGCCTTTCTCAATGGAGATCTATAGGAAAAGGTCTACATAAAACAACCAGAAGGATTTTCCTCTAATAACGATGAGCACTTGCTATGCAAACTCAAGAAATCCATACATGGATTGAAACAAGCTTCCCATCAGTGGTATTTAAAATTTCATGATGTTATCTCTTCATTTGGATTAGTTGAGAACATTATGGATCAATGTATATGCCGGAAGGTTAGTGGGAGTAAGATTTGCTTCCTTATTCTATGTGTGGATGGTATTTTACTTACAGCCAACAATAAGGATTTGCTATATGAGGTGAAACAATTTCTCTCAGAAAATTTTGATATTAAGGATATGGGTGATGCGTCTTATGTCATTGGCATTAAGATACAGAGAGACAAAGTTCGAGGTATTTTGGGCCTGTCTCAAGAAACCTATATCAACAAGGTTTTAGACAAATTTCAGATGAAAGATTGTTCACCAAGTATAGCTCCAATTGTGAAGGGTGATAGGTTCAATTTGAACCAATGCCCTGAAGAATGATCTTGAGAGGGAACAAATGAAAAGCATTCCTTAGGCTTCTACAGTTGGAATCCTAATGTATGCTCAAGTCTGCACAAGGCCTGACATTGCATTTGCAGTTGGGATGTTAGGAAGATATCAGAGTAATCCAGGTACAGACCACTGGAAAGATGCAAAAAAGGTTATGAGGCACCTTAAGGGGACTAAAGACTACATGCTTATATATAGATGAACTGATAATTTGGAAGTGATTGGCTACTCTGATTTAGACTTTATTGGCAGTGTTGATTTGCTAAAATCAATATCAGGATACATCTTTATGTTTGCGGGTGGAGCTGTATCTTGGAGAAGTGCAAAGCAAACATTAACTGCAACTTCCACTATAGAGGTTGAGTTTGTATCTTGTTTTGAAGCTAGCTCGCATGGTGTATGGATGAAGAGTTTCATTTGTGGGCTTAGAGTTGTGGACTCGATATCTAGGCCATTGAGGATATATTGTGACAATTCAGTTATAGTTTTTATGGCTAAAAACAACAAAAGTGGTAGTCAAAACTCAAAACAAGCATATCGACATCAAGTATCTAGCCATAAAGGAATGTATTAAAGAGAAAACAGTGGTTATTGAGCACATTAGCACTAAATTGATGATTGTTGATCCTTCGACAAAAGGCATGCCACTATTGAAATTTAAGGATCATGTAGATAGAATGGGACTTGGTTCCTTTATGTGATTTTTCATTGTAAGAACGAATGTTATTTTAATGAAACTCTATTTGTGATATTTTCTCATATTTATTTTTGTGTACACATTTATTGATTTTCGAGAAATATCATTAATGTTTGGACCTAGAATAAACATAGGGTTTATTCATTAAGTTATATGGGCTAGTGTTTAAGAGACATGATGCATTGTGATACATGGAATATAATACTTGATTTTTAGAAGACCTATCGCCATGATTCATGTATTTTGTTTCTTATTATTATAAATGATGGAATATAAGGACCAAGTGGGAGAATGTTGGATTTTCTTCCTTCCGTGAAAAACAGTAACTGCCGTTTTGGATGAAGCCAAAATGTGGTCCACGTTCATTCCATCATTATAGTGACAAGATTCGCATCCCACAACATTTTAAAATGTTGAGCAAAAAAAAAAAGCCCATGATCTTGTACACGAATTGTCTCTCTGATGGGCAGAGATTAATATAAACTTAGTGCAAAAATTTGGTTGGGTCCCTAAGCCTTCTCTCTCGCATTAAAAGAAAACACACTATCGCTAAGAGAGGTGTAAGGTTTAGAAGTTCCCTAACCCAAAATAAACAAAATCTTTAATCTCTCTGTGTATACAAAGTTGGCAATGGTTAGAGGAATGTTTTCTGATTTAAAAATTCATTCTGCATTTTAGATTGTTTAGATTTGCTTACAGAAAATACACAAATAATTATTCTGCAAGTTTTGTATCATTATATTTTCTTCTGCAGTGATTATGACTTTATAACGTATAATTTATGGGCTTAAAAAACTGACTCCATATCTAAGTGCGTAAACTTAAGGACAAATATGACAAAAAAATATATATTATTGCATATTATAGGAATTTATCAATAGAAATAGAACTGACTGTAACCAAGCCATCATAAATCAAGCTAAATATATGGAAAATTAAGATGATATGATTCTCGAGGAAATACAGTTGAAAATTTCAAATTTTCCCCTGCCACACCATACTGGAAGTTATCTTCATTTAATCATCAGAATGTCAATCCAATCACAAGTATATGACCATGCTTCAGTAAAATTATTTGTCATTGAATTGATAAATCCTCCAAGCTCCATGAAAATGAATAATATGGTGGAATAATATACATAAATTATACACAGAAAATAATACCTCAAAGAAAATTTATTGCAAAATTATAGAAATTTAAGTGAATTTAAAATGCGATTCATAATTATATATGAATATAATTGAAGCTGTGAACACTTGGCAAGACAACTACTAGTCGGCCAACAAGTTGGAATCAAGTTAACTAAACAGGGACAAAGCAGTTGAATATGGTCATTACTTTCCAGTCACGTTGATAAGATTTTGATGAAAATATATTTGAGAACTACCTATTCCCCTTTACTAGTCCAATGAATGATTTCGATATATGGAATTTGTACACTATTGATATCGTGAGGATTGGGCTAAAGGACTAATGGCACCAAGTCTTGCCTATCCAAGACGTTCTCTGTGCATTAATTTCCAAAGTGATCCTACAACTGACTAGATTAAACTATGTTTGATGGAGATATTGGTACACGGAATGTCGTTATCAAATGACCTATTCTTAGGTTTCTTGTTTTAAGACTTTGTAATAACTTGAGATGAAGATCAATATATTGGCCATCCATGTAGAGTTTCTGGAATTTGATAATAGACGGATAATACAGTAATCATTTATTTTGATGCAATTTTACATATAGATAGGAATTTGTTAACATATAGTTAAACTTATCTATAGACTTGATTGTGCAACTAATGCACGTAATAGCAGATTTGATATCATAGAATTGACATTTTACTAAAAAATATGCTAAATGTATCTCACTAAAATATCACTATGCTGGGACTAATTATAAATTCATGATCTCCTGTTTTATTCCTGTTAAGACAGAGCATTAAATGGAGGAGGATTTTTTTCTATGCTAGAAACAGAGTGGTGTTAGAGGCAGAGAGGTTAGTGGTTTGCTATTAATTAGACTTTGATTCTCTGTTGTTGTGTTTCAAATTTTTCCACACTAGTTTGTTTTGATTACGATTTTCTTGTAAAAATATGTGGCAGCAATTGTATCTTAGGCTCGTGCCATGAGGGTGGGATAAGAGGACTAGTCCATCAATAATGTAGCTCAATGTCTTGGTCTACTTTGATTTTGCCTATTCAAAATGCTATAAACATCCAAATCAATTGATTTTATGACTCATGTGTGTAAATCCTGATTTGATCTTATTTTACTTTATAATGGGAATAGGGAAGTCTGTTCTTCGTTGTAATATCTCTAGTATATGAAATTATATTGAAACATAAAATTAACCACAAGACATAGTAATATAGGTTTTTTACAAATGGCCTTTTTGACCTTAGCCAATGTCTTGGTCTTGAAGAGTGAAGGCCACGTTAGTTCAAGATGTGATAATTGGGCATGCAGAAAACACACACACAAATATTATGCTAGTTGTGTATCATTTGTTTTCTTTTACAAAAACTATAACACCATAAGGCAATTTAGGCATCTAAAAGGACTGATTCCATAATTTATGTGTGTAAAATTTGAATTGACCTATACAATTAATGTGACAAAGAACATATGCAGTTTTCATTATAGGAATTTACTAATATACATAGAACTGACTGGAACCAGCCATCATAAGTCAAGCTGACACCAATATACATAGAACCAATGACTATCTATGGAAGAAGATCATATGATTCAGGAAATAAGGTAGAAAACTTCCTCCCCCGCGGCACATAGTTTGCTCACATTCTACTTTGATCAGGCCAGCGACTTGTAAATTAAATGTCCTATCAGAACACTTAGATGTCATCATCTGGACATTTAAACAACATTTGCGATCCATCAAAGGGGCAAACAGAACAAAAATAATCAAACTATAGAGCTCTTGAATTTAGTTACAAAAATGCACATAGTTTCACAATTAAATATAGGGTCCAGTGTTTAGCCATACAATTTAGACAACTTTATAGTGCATATAATTTTGCAATTGAATAGAGGGTCCAGTTTACAGCCATAATTTTGTAAATCTTTAAAACGTCTGATTTTATTTGGTGTTTAGTCGATAAATACTTGCATTTAATAAAATAAGCAAGAATAAATAAGTGTTGTTAGATTTCATGGTCTTTATTAGTATAATTTAATCCATTACGGAACCTGACTAGGTTGCCGAAACTGTTGTGTACATAAATATTGACATGAATAAAACCATGATATAACAAATGACATTCATTTGGGTAAGTCTAATATTGAGGACTTGTTTTCTTCTCTCCTCTCTTTTTGAGCTACTGCCATTTCTTTGGCTTCACTTGTCTCTCTCTTGGTTGTGTTTTTTGTGGTTTTTAGAGATGAAGAATTGTTGTGAGTCAGGGGTTCTGGGACAAGACTAGAAAAGAGAAACAGCTGAGTTTGTGACTATGCCGTTTGTAGTTTATCCAGAAACAATCAACGGCATATTCTAAACAACACCATTTATTTAACTAGGCTCAAGCTGACCCAACATTTCTCTAAATAACACCGCTTGAATTATCTCGACTGGACATTGAGAAAATAAGGAAACCACGTCTTTTACTACTAGTTTCCATTCATAGCATAGCAAATACCTGATTGCGTAGCATCCTTTTATGCCTAGAATGACAAAACCAAGAGCTTCTGCCATGCCTTTACAGCCATATGTCTTTAGTGCCAGGGGTCTGTAGGGATGCATATACCTGACTACCAACTATGTTATCAAATCTAGCCTAGCTAGTCCGCCCTTGATTATACCAGTAGAAGTTACTCAACAAACACAATACAAGATTAGACACTCATGAAACACCTAAACGACAAAACTGAGTAAGCTTATACCATAAACCCTCTTGTTCTTGAACCTTTCCTTTGATCCTTCACCATGACCAACACCAATTTTCAGTTTCTTGCAAACCCATGACACAAACTAATTTAGACATAGAACATTTTTCAAAGTCGTGTTTGAAGAGTTTATAAAGGTAGATACAGTCTAGACATCATTTAAGGATATGTCTTGCACAGCATTTAAAGCAGTAGAAATATCCATCACTAATTTAGTTCCCGTGAAGTCTTGGTCTTTCAAGACTTATTTTTATGGATTGTAAGTAGATATCAATATTTGACAATTAAGTGGTGCCAAGCAACTAGAAGTCCATGAGATTCTCAAATTATTTATATAATGGCCATGCAGGAGGTCCTGCACTACTAATATTTAACAGCGATTCGAGGAGGAATTTCTAATGCAAAAGTGCTTTTGTATGAATAATTCATCTGTTATTATCATAGAAGCAGAAGGCTTGATTTATGTGACAGAGAATTGCTACATGCAATTCACAGTGAGATCGTTACTTAGGGAAATGGTTGTAATCAATTATTCTAAATCTCGTTAGCGTAGGCATTAAATGGAACAAAATGATGAGTGTGAAAAACTGGAATTTTGCACTCAAATTTTTTACGATCACAATATTTTGCATAGATTATATTGCCTTATTTCACAGTACTTAGTAAATCATATGGAAGAAGCCTCTAGAGGTTATGTTAATTAATTCTACATAATTTATTACTAAAACATGGTATTATGTTATCCTCTTGGTACAAATGTTTGAGGCAGAGACTTTATTTGAATTGATGCTTTTGAAATGACAAAATTAGCTTAGTTGGCTATCTAATTAGAAGTCACCTTTTTAATAATCGAAAGGGGGGAAAAAGGGAGCCCTTTATTACTAGTGGTACAATCTTAGAAGAAATTTCATGTAAGACTCGAGTATGAATGATAACTTGCAGAGATTTATTACACTAAATTTGTTTTGAAAATAAAATATTACATAAGTTGCATGGTAGTAATACCAACTTGAAATTTATACACTAGAGTGATTAGAAATTTTTCTCTAAAAGTGTGGAACTTGAATTGTTGATTATAGCATCTTCCAAGCAGTTGGGTGCAATCAGCCAACACTTCAACTTTGTAAAATCTGTAAAAAAAAATTAAAAGAAAGTTTTTGATAAATAACAATAATGTTTAATCTAATTGAAAAATGTTTTAGAATTTGTATCTCCTATATCTATTGAAACTATTTTTTGAAGATTTCTATATGGTGCTCACAATCACAAACATCTAGCAGTCCTATATCTTATACAGCGAACAAGGCATCATTGATGTGACAAACAACAAATGAAGAAGATATCACCAAGTACAACACCATTTAGATTTTAACAATTCAAGTATGTGATTGAAGAAACAAATAGAAACTAGAAAGAATGCAGATTATTTTCTAGCAGTTTCAAATACAAGTCATAAGAAGTAATACTACCTTCATATAGAACAAAGCTTGGAGCATTTACCTTATTGAGAGAATGATTAGAACTTGCTAATTTCTTCTTCTTCCTCTTCTGCATCTTTCAGTCAGCTTTAGCACTTTTCTTTCAACCATACTCACAAACCACTGAGGCTTTCTAGTTGAGAATATAATATACCCCATAGATAGGCCAATCACAAGTCCACTTCCGTAACCCATCAAAATGATTTTCCAATCAAACCAAGTTGGATTATCCTGTTCTTTTTTAGATTTTGGTGACTCTAATTCGGGTGTGTCATCACTGCTACATTTTTTTGACAATGGCAATCCACACAACCCCAGGTTCCCAATATAACTATTGTTTTCAAATGTATTGAACTGCTTCCCCGAAGGTATAAGTCCCTCCAGCTGATTGTATGAAAGATTTAGAACCGAAAGAGACGTCAAACTTGTCAATTGCATAGGAATCTCCCCATGAAGCTTGTTTGAAGACAAGTCTAATGATTCCAACTCCGTCAAATTTTCCAAAGATATTGGAACATAACCTGTTAGATTGTTATGAGAAAAGTTGAGAACTTTGAGAGAATTCAATTTTCCAACTATATCTGGAATTTGGCCTCGAAAATTGTTACTTGATAAATCCATAGTAGTGAAAATGTTAAGAATTCTCTCCATTGTAGTTTCAACTCCTTTCATTGTCACTATAACTGAATCTTGGTAATAATCATCTCCCATGTATGTTAGTTCAACACGATTGTTTTTTCCATTCATCATAGCTTGAAAACTTTCAAAAAATTTCATTGGTAAATGACTAGTAAAACCATTGTGAGAGAGATCAAGAATCCGCAACTTAGGGAAAAGAAGTCTTGTTTTGGGATTGCCAAGAGAACCATGAAATCTATTAGATCGTAATATAAGAACCTGTAGTTGCGGAAGAATTGCCAACCAATAAGGAAAGATATCATTAATCATGTTATTCCCAAGATCTATTACTTCCAAATTACCACAGTTGACCAAAGAAGGTGGTAACAATCCCTCCAATCGATTCCCATTAAGGTTGAGAGTTTTTAACTGATTGCCCTTCTCAAATGTTTGAAGCATGCTCCCGTTAAAGTTGTTTCTCTTCAAATCTAAAACCTGGAGGGCAATCAAGTTTCCTAGACATTGTGGAATCATTCCATACAAGCCATTGTTAGACAGGTCAAGATATTCAATTGAGCTCAAACTGCAAAACGATGAAGGCATCGCTCCTACCAATTTGTTGTGTGAAGCTGAAAACATTATCAACGAATGTGGCAGAGCTGGAAGCGGTCCTTCAATCAAGTTAGAATGAAGGTCAAGAATTCGTATGTAGAACCATGGAAGTTGATCTATTCCTGTCAAGAAGTTGTGGGAAATATTTAAAGAATATTGGATATCGATGTTGAATATCCAATTTGGAATCACGCCATGGATTTTGTTGTTAGAAAGATCTAACGACCATAGGGAACCAACAGATGATAAAACCTTTGGGAACTCATGTATGTTGCATGAAGATAAATGCAATGCTTGAAGTTGAGGAAAGAAAGAGTTAATTTTTATTGAAGTGTTCAATGATATATTGTTATAAGAAAGATCAAGCCACGTAAGATTTTTGAGCTTTGCAAACATGTAAAGCTCTACCGTACCATTTAATGTGTTTGAATGAAGTATGAGATCGGTGAGACTTTCAAGTTCAAAAATTGAATGTGGGATTGGGCCATGCAATCTGTTATTGCTCAAATGGATTACTTGCAATGAAGTTTTTGGAAATTCAGCAATTGGGCCAGATAGATGGTTATTGCTGAGGTCCATGTATTCCAATAATTGTAGACAAAAAAGCCAAGAAGGTATAGTTCCATTCAGTGAGTTATCATCTAAAGCGATATAGGTTAAATTTCGAAGGCCATTTTCAACTCTAGAGGGAATTGAACCGGATAACCGATTCATTGATAACTTCAAATGTGAAATTTGAGTTAGGTTGGAAAAAATATCTGGAATTTCACCTTCAAACTCGTTTTCATGCAGATATAAGTTTTCAAGGTGCACAAGATTTGAGAGAGAATAAGGAATATCACCAAAGAGATTATTACCTCCTAAATACAATTCTGATAGTTGTGTAAGATTACCAATTGATGTAGGAAGTGACCCAAGGAAACTACAATATCCTATATTTAAATAAACCAGAGATTTTAGATTTCCAATTGAGTAAGGCAATTCTCCCAAGAATTGAGTGTAAGAGACATCCAAATACCTAAGAGGACTGCTCCAATTAACCTTTGGAAAAGTGCCTGTAAGTTGCTTGTTTCCCATTAAAGCAAGTGTGTGCAAGTTTGGTAGGTGGAAGATGTTTTCTAGGAACATCCCTTGTAATCCACATCGCTGGAGATCCAACAACGTTAAAGAAGAAGATAGATTTGTCAAGTAAGCAGGATCAATGGTAGACATATTTACAAAACTGAGAACGAGTTTTTCTAGATCAGTCATATTTTGGACTACCCCTTTCATAACAGATGTTTCGAGTGTCAAATGACCAAATCCAAATGACAGATCAAGTGAAACTAATTTTGACAAGTGAGAGATTTCAAGTGGAATTGGACCAGAAAAGCTGGAGAATGAGAGGTTAAGGTGTGTTAAACTTTTGAGTCTGACAAAATCAGATGGAATTTGAGAATAACTGAAGTCATTGAAAGCAAGATTGAGCTTTTTGAGGTGAGAAAGGAGGAAGAGGCTACTGTTGGAAGGCATGGTGCCCGAAAGCCAACTACAACTAAGATCCAGACCAATGACATGACCCGTCACTGTATCACACGTAACTCCATCCCATAAACAACAGTCAGTATCCTCTTTCCAATACTCCATTTTTGGATAAGAAGAGTTACATTTATAAGACCAACCCATTTGAAAGGAAAAGAGCTGCTTAAAGTGGAGTAATGCAGAACTCTGATCATGAGAACAGAGGTTTGCACAACTCACTGAGTGCAAGACAACAAGTTGGAGGCAGAGAAGTTGGTAAGAGCATGTTAACCAACCCATTTTCTTTTCTTTTTTGCTTTTGTGTATGAGTTTACAAGAACCAATAGATGATTATATAGAGAGATGAAGAGGATAAATAGATGGTTGTAAATTTAAATGGTAATAAAAATGTTCTGGTCCATCAACAAATTGGCACCCAAGTCTTGGTCATACAATAAACAGAGGCAGAGGCAGACGTATTTTTTTCGCAGCCGTGAGAGTTGGGCTAGACAACTAGTCAACTACCTGTCCATCAAGGAATTGGCACCCAAGTGTTGGTCATCCACTAAAGTGAAAGAAATAAAATGAAGTATTATATATATACATGTGAAATGATTATTTTTGTACAAAAATCAGTTACGATCTTGAAATTCCTCTAAGGATATCTGATATTAGATAATTTGTATGAACTAAAATGCATTTTTGGTAGAGGCAAGTGATGTAATTTGTTTTATTTACTCTTACATTATTGAGTAATGAAATTCCGCCAGAAGGACATTTGCAGTAAATCTTGTTCTATGATTACTCTACAAAACTGGTTCCCAATAACACCCTGCTATGAAGGTTAGCTGCTTGTCCAGTAAACAACATCAATTTTAACTACTCACTTCTGAACAATTATATAATTTGATATAATTTGAGAAAAGTTTTCTTGGGAGTCTTTAGTGCTTCCAAAAACTAAAACGCGTGGGATAACTTTTATTATACTTTTGACAATCTGTAATCCTCCTAACAATTTATTAATCTAACATCTAACTTTTTTTTTTTTTCCTGTATATAGGATCATAAATTGGACTAAACACACTTTACTTTTTAGGATGCAATAATTGCAAAGCAAAAAGCAGTCCACAAAGCCAGTCTAAAAGCAACCACACATGAGCTTTATATGACATAATTAATAAAGCAGTCCAAAAAGCAAAAGCAGATACCATATGTTTATTACGGCTTGTCTTCCGTGTAGAACAAGCACGGAGTCATTTCAAGAAAAAAAAAATGAGAAGCCATGTAGCTACAGTTGGACAAGTCTGGACTACTTTATATATGAATTGACCAAGATGATGGACAAATAATGTAGAATTTCTTTGAAACACACCATTTTGTACTCCACATTTTGATTTTCCATTTTGTCACCGACAAACCAACCGATGTATATTTTTTATATTCTTGAGAAATGTTCTCTTGAGAAAATTATTATTATCTATTGTTTAAAGATAAACTCTGATATTATTTCATAACAAAATAAAAAGATTAAGCGATAAGAGCTCTCTAACACTTATTGCAAGACTAAAGCAATTGGTTGGGACTTGGGATTATGTATGCAGACCAAAGCTAAGTACAAAACATATATAAAATAGCAGTAATGATATTTTAATCCCATAAGACTCATCCCACCATGCAAGGAAAGAGCATTGCTGCATAAATAATTCATAATTAAGTATTGGTCTTCTCTCCTTTTTGGCAACAATCACACATGTTGAAAGTATGGGTCTTCTCTCCTTTCCACACATATTGAAAAGTACTGGTCTTCTCTCCTTTTTAGCAACAACCACGCATGTTGAAAGTATTGGTCTTCTCTTCTTTTTCAGCAACAATCACGCATGTTGAACTCTTTTTCTTTTCTTAGTTTACACGCATTCTTCAAAAGGCAACAATTTTTACTCAACATTTTAGTTTTATAATTTGCCATTGGTAAACTAGTCTAAAAGCGTCTCAGTGTTTGTTGACGTATTTCTGATGCACTGCATTGTGGTGGTTGGAAAGACATTCAAGTTGATCTCTGCCACTAGTTTCCGTTCATTTTAGAAATACACTGGCGTGACATCTTTTTACACTTAAAATGAAATAACACCCTCTTTTCTTCTTCGTCCACCTCCCTCAACTATTACTGCTCTAATTTCTGTCTTTTTCAGGCAAATTGGACCCACCTTCTAATGAAATAAATGAAGTAGATGAAGTCGGTTGATTGGCAACTAAAACCGTGAAACTGGTTGGCATTTGAAAATTATAATAAACATAATTTTCGTTTTATGTTGATCATTGTTTTTGTTGGTCATAATTCGAGAAAATGTGTTGTTTTATTCAATTAAATTCATTTTTTATATATAACAAAAGTAACAAAACTTAAATTTCAACAAAGTCGGTTGATAATTGGAATCTTGAAACTAGGTTGTATAAATTTATAATAATAATGATTTTTTTTAATGGTTTTATTGAACATAGGCTATTTATGTATTTTTGGTCTAATAATTTTTTTTTTTTGGTTTAATTAACAAAAAAAACCATCAAAGTTGGATAAAGTCAACGAAGGTGGTTACATTAGCGATATCAATTAAAAACCTGTAACGAGACATTGTTTTAAGTAAAATATTGCTAGAAGGACGAAATATTATCCGATAAAATTCTGTCACATCTTCAAGCTTAAGAGATATTTCAAATATGAGAAAATTTACATCAAGAGAAGGTAGATTGGAGCTTAAACTCTATAAAGTAATTGCTCTACATGAACTATGAGTAGGAATTTGGATCGGACTTTTATATTTTAGCCTAGTTTTAAGTTACTAGCAAAACCAAGAGCTTCTACCAAGCAATTACAGCTGCAAGTCTTGAAAGCCGCATTAGCTAGGGATCGCCTGAGATGCATATACTTGATTACGAACTGTGCTATCAGATTTTGCCTAGTTAGTCCTCCCCTGTTTTTCTGTTCTTCTTCATGTAATGCCTAGCTAGCAGTTCACCAAAGGGTACATGAATAAACAGACTTGGATCGGGTTTACCGGTCACCAGATGTAAAGGGAGTCAAACCCTTGTTGTGGTCTTGTAGATCATCACAGTTAGTATCGCTCAAATAATATTAATCCTTATACCAATCTGCTGCAACCTAAAGAACCTGTGCCTAAAGGAGTGGCACTCCGCAAACTTTGCCACGAAAATGGAAGATATTTGAACTCCCTTATTCCATTGAGGTATTGAATATACTAAATATACCAGCATTTGAATAAGGCATCACACTATCAGCCCCTTTTGATGTTATTGATGACACTACATTACACACACTAAAATCACCATCCTTCAATAAGGGTATCTTTAGTAATTTATTACAGATTATCAAAGAGATGCAAATTAATAATAGAGTTACCTATTAATAAAAAGCAATTGAAAAAAAAGTTCAAATGTAATGAATAATCAGTGAGGTCAAATTGAATACAAATTTTCAAAACTTTAGGCGAGGCATGTGTCCCTCTTAGTCTTGTACTGGATCCACCGGTGGTTGGAATATATATCCATGCATGTATGTAGAAAATCAGTAATCTCAGCTACTTGTGTGGCATTTATTTTCCTCCATAATTGTTAATATACAATTTTATGTCGTTGTTGACTTGATATGACAACTAGCAAACCTAACTGCATATTTGACAATTAATAATTGGCTTCAAAGATGTTGAATGTATCTAAGAAGAATATTAATAAATTTCTATGACTTAGTCTTTTAACCCGGGTAAGAGAGGGCATTAAATAGAAGAAGACAATCATCATTGAAATATTAGAGTGTGTAGATGCCTTGGTATGATCCTAGTGGAAATATCATGAAAAACTTCCTACCCTCCCCTGTTAGTCCAATGTCTACAATAATTTTTTCTCTATTCAAACATTTTAAAAAGTTGAACACTTTTACATAGATTGCATTGTGATTACTGAGATATCATCTTCTTAGTTGTAATATCTCTAGCATATGTAATTTATTCAAGCAATAAATTTTAACCCAAAGATGTAGCTTCAGACTTGTTGTCATTTCATGATACAATTTTCTTACAATGGTGACAAATGTTACTAACTATGCTAGAAGCAGAAAGTTATTAGAATGTTTATCTCACCATGTTGTAAATTTTGATAATGCATAAGTTTGACATAAATAAAACTAGAAGCTACATAATTTTCATCATCATCAAGCTTAGCTCATCTTACTTGTGTTTTGTTCGAGATGGTTCCACATTTCCTATTCACATCTCAAATCATTAAGAACTTATTTTTTAAATTATTAGAAAATGTCGATCTCTTTCATGGATGAATCCAATCCTAATTAAAGCTTACAAATACTTAATGCACTGAAAACAGATGACTGCTAGTAAGTAATTGTTTAATATAATTGAAATATTAGTATAATTGTCATAATATCAACGATTTATCATAATAATAACAGCCTTGGTCCCTTGGTTGATAGTTTACTTTTAATATTTTAGAAAATCATAAATCTTTTCCATTAGGTGATAAATGCAGACTCTTGCAAAGTTTCAACTAAAGGCAGTAAATTCTTCACAATTTAGCATCAAGGTCGTGGTTCCTGGTCATCCAAACTTTCCTAGAGATTCTACTACCATTGATTAACAATAAATGATGTATGTGGATCCTATAATTGACTAGATTAATTAACGATGTATGAAATACTGTTATCACTTATTGCATTAGCTAATCTTGATTTTCTTATCATAAGATTTCATACTAGTTTTGAGAAAAAGACCTATATATATAATTCAATTACTCTCTAATCAATGTTCATTTTATTTCATCAATAATTTATCATCAAGTCTTTGTCTTTGAGGACTTTGCAATAGATTCCAACTTTCATATCAATGCAGAGCAAATTTGTATTATGTGTAATTATGTAGAAGCTATATAATTTAACCTCAAGACATAGTAGTATAATCTAATACATTGTAGAACTTCACTAGGCTGATGAAAATAGCTAGTTGAATATTGACATTAATAAAACCATAATATGACAAGTAACTTACATTCACTCTCGCAAGTCCAATATCAGTAACTTGTTTGCTTCTCTTCTCTTCTTGAGCTGCTACCCTTATCTTTGATTTGTTGTTTGTGGTTTTTGGAGAAGAAGAATTGTACTGAGTCAGAGGCTCTGGGCTTAACACACAGGACAAGCCTAGAGAAGAAACCGTTGTGACCATGTTGTAAATAATATTGTATCTTCTTCCCTAACTAACTGACCCCCCCAATAATTCTAAGAAAAAATTGCAAAAATAACCCATTTGAGGAGGTGGATTGCAACACTAATCCTTTTGGTTTTGATAGTAAAAAAAAAGCGTGAATGGACAAAAATGCCCTTAAGAGTCATTTTGTATCCTCTCTTTCTCCTTCTTCTTCTTCTTCTTCTTCTTCTTCTTCTTTCCTTTTTTTTTTTTTTTTTTTTTTTCTTGAGATGGTTCTAGGTCTGGGTCGCGAACCCAGACCCAGATCCCAGAACCGTATGGTTCTGGGTCGCGAACCCAGAACCAGAGACTAGTTCTGGGTTCGCGACCTAGAACCAAATGGTTCTGGTTGGCGACGGGTTCATCGCCGACTAGAACCGTCTGGTTCTAGGCTCGTCGGAACCCAGAACCATTTGGTTCTGGGTTGACCCAGAACCAGATTTCTTTTTTTTTTTTGTTTATTTGTTTATTAATGTTATAATGTTGTTGTTGTTGTGGGAGATGATGATGTTGATGAATTTGATTGATGATGTTGATGAATTGTGGTTGATGATGTTGATGAATTGTGGGAGATTATGGACACGGTGGTTTGGAAGAAATGGGAGGGGTAATTTTGTTCAAAAAATAATAATAAGGTCAATTTTGATAATTCAGAAAATCAATGGGTGATTTTATAATTTTAGAAACTATTTTTAAGGGTGCTTTTTCGGCTGGAAGCGCCCTCTATGATAAAATATTGTAATTACGAAATAACCCCATAAATTTATTTAATTACAAAATAATCCCATAATTTTGATTTTTAAAATCAAGATTAGAAATCCCAACCTCGAGGTTGGGAATCTCAACCTCGAGGTTGGGATCCCAACCTGAAAGTTGGGAATCCCAACCTTGAGGTTGAGAATCCCCACAAATTTATTTAATTACAAAATAACCCCACAATTTTGATTTTTAAAATCAAGATTAGAAATCCCAACCTCGAGGTTGGGATCCCAACCTGAAACTTGAGAATCCCAACCTTGAGGTTGAGAATCCCCACAAATTTATTTAATTGCAAAATAACCCCACAATTTTGATTTTTAAAATCAAGATTAGAAATCCTAACCTCGAAGTTGGGAATCTCAACCTCGAGGTTGAGATCCCCACCTGAAACTTGAGAATCCCAACCTTGAGGTTGAGAATCCCCACAAATTTATTTAATTACAAAATAACCCCATAATTTTGATTTTTAAAATCAAGATTAGAAATCCCAACCTCGAGGTTGGGATTTCTAATCTTGATTTTAAAAATCAAAATTGTGGGATTATTTTGTAATTAAATAAATTTATGGGGTTGTTTCGTAATTATAATATTTTATCATAGAGAGCGCTTCCAGCTGAAAAAGCGCCCTCAAAAATAGTTTTTAAAATTACAAAATCACCCTTTGGTTTTCTGAATTATCAAAATTGACATTATTATTATTTTTTGAACAAAATTACCCCTCCCATTTCTTCCAAACCACCGTGTCCATAATCTCCTACAATTCATCAACATCATCAACCACAATTCATCAACATCATCATCTCTCACAACAACAACAACATTATAACATTAATAAACAAATAAACAAAAAAAAAGAAAAAAAAAAAGAAATCTGGTTCTGAGTTGACCCATAACCAAATGGTTCTGGGTTCCGACGAGCCTAGAACCAGACGGTTCTGGTCGACGACGAACCCGTCGCCGACCAAAACCGTTTGGTTCTGGGTTGCGAACCCAGAACCAGAGACTGGTTCTGGGTTCGCGAACCCAGAACCAAAGATTGGTTCTGGGTTCTCGAACCCAGAACCAGAGAGGGTCTCTGGTTCTGGGTTCGCGACCCAGAACCATCTCTGGTTCTGGGTTTGCGAATCTAGAACCATCTCTAGTTCTGGGTTCGAGAACCTAGAACCAGATCTGGTTCTGGGTTCGCGAACCCAGAACTAGATATGGGTTCGACGATTCAGGAAAAAAAAAATAGGAAAGAAGAAAAAGAAGAAGAAGAGAGAGATGAGAGTTCTGAAGAGAGAAGGGGTTAGTGGGATTGATGGGTTAGTGGTAATTAGGAATGTAATCAAAGGTATTTTTGTCCAAAAATGGTTCATCAGAAAATATTTGAAACAAAAAGGGTAATTTCGCAATGGGTTATCCAAAAAAGGTTATTTTTCAACAAAACCCTAATTCTAAATAAAACCAAACCATTCATTTTACCAGGCTTAGACTAGCCCAACAAGTTTCTAAACGTAGTCGTTTGCCTTACTAGACACAGAGAGTACTAAGGACGTTGTTTGCTACATGTCTCTGTTCATTTGCAGAATACAATTGCATGACAACGTCGTACACCTAAAATAAAAAACAATTTCTAAGGTTGACGAAATCCACATAAAAGAAACAAAAAACAAAAACAAAACTAGTGAGTAGTAATCGCTATAACTGCAACATTAATTATTAAAAATTGTAATACATCAAACTAATTTTGGACAATCTCTATGAAATATTATCAAGTTTTAGTTTTGCATGTATTCTTTATTGATCTTCCTTGGTTCCTTACTTTGACAGTGGATGAAGATCGACCAGACAATATCCTTGATGTCCAGCAGTTTAATTTGGAAGGAAAGAAGCATAAATATCTTCCTAAAACTGTCTAGATATAATAGGAAAATGTCATTGCTAATATGTGATTTATGTATTACTAAAGACAGATTGCACATTACCTCTTAATACACGTGGTTGAGCGACCCCATCATTCATTAAGGTGGTTGAGATTTAATTCCCACCGTGCTTATATGGGTAGTTTTATCTCTTTATTATAAGAATAATTGTTTTGAGTTGATAGAGTAGATATGATAATTTTATATAAGCTAATGCCAAGCAACATAGTGTCTTGTGCAACTCTGGTTCGATTGACCGAGAGTAATGTATTGCAAATTAACTCAATTCCTATGCACCGTAAAATTTTTAAAACATTTGAATTGTGGCTTGTTAACGGTAATGTAAGCACCAACAACAGAGCAATAACAGAGTTACATAGAAAGCGAAGTAGCATACTAACCACCCTTTTTCGCCTCTAACCCGGTTTTTGATGGCGTAAGCCTCTTTGTACCCATTCTCAAACAACAACTCCGCCGATTTCAAGGAATTACCCTCAAAACTACCTTATAGACAAACAAAAGCAAACAAGGATGAATTTACGAATAAATAGGAAACTAGATAGAGAGTCTATATTAGAATCTAAATTCAGAAAAATTTGCATAGAATTGCAGGAGAAAACATGGATTACAGCCAAAGTGACTACAAATATCAAAAGGCTAGCTTGGAATCAAATTTGATCAAGTAACAAACAAAATTCATTCTTAAAATTGAACAAAATACTTCAGATGCCAAAAAAAGAAGGCAAGTAAATAGAATAACTTTATCAGGCCAATTCTATGAAAAAGACGAAGAACATAATGTCTATAACCTACAAATACAGGGCTATAAGTTAAGAAAGCTGACATGTCTAAAGTGTGCACATTACAAAATAATTATAGGTCAACAAAATCAAATGATCTTAGCTCATTGTCACATGAGACATTCTATTGCCCTGTAACACGAACAACAAACAAATAATAAGAGTAATAGCGTAATACTATAACTAGAATCAATAATGGAAATAAACATGAGAATGAATAAAGTGGGTCAACGAAAATTGAACAAATAATATATATATTTTAAAAAAGTCACTAAACCATATATGTTTTCTTGCAGAACTTTCATATATATATATATGTACATATAAAAGAAAGAAAACCGGCCAGCTTTATAATACACAAAATAATGATGATGATGATGATAATAATAATGGGCATTAAAAAACTTACTTAAAAGTATCAATCATATCCTAAAATTTGTGAGTTTAGATTATTTGTTTTTTCCAAATCTCGAAATTGATTTATTAGATATGATGAGAATATGCACTGGAGTAGTTTTGCAATGGTGGAGATTGGGGGCGGCTCACAATGAGAGAATAATATGTGTTCATACAATCTTATTTATGTCATTGTACAGTAGTGAAGCATTATTAATGTGATTTTGTTTTTATTTTTTTGTTTTGTGTTTTTTGAAACTGTTTTTCTTTTTCCCTTTTCTTTTTTTTTTTGAAATTTGAAACTGTTTTTCACTCTCTCTTTCTCGTTCCATTATTTATTTTATTTTCTTCTGAAACTGTTTCTTCTTTGAATCCTATATTTATAAGTTTTTATTCTTATTTAAATCGTCTTACCCATACACGCTTTTTTTTCTTATTTGTTTCCTATATGGGCACTATTTTAACTTGTTAAAAATAGAGCACTATTTCTTATTTTGACCTGGTTCAAATAGTACATCTTTCATGTTTTTTAGCTTGTTGAATAAGTGTACGGTTCCATATTTCTACGATTCCATATATATATATATTTTTAATGTTTTAGTAACATTTTAATAATTATGTTTAGATAATTTATCTATTCATACAAGAATTAGAAAACAAAACTCTACCCTTTCTAGGAGTTCGTTTCCTATTACCTCACATTTATATAGACAATGGGCATAGTTGGTTAAAGCGTCAGCTGCCTCTTGCCTCAATAGTAGGGTTCGACACTCATTTTCTACCAATTTCATCACCCCTCCCCCCACCTTTTAAAAAAAAAAATTATTTGCTTATTTTTAGTCTATATATGTTTACATTTTTGTTCTAACGTTTCACTAACTTTCATTAACAAATTTATATTTCTTTGCTATAACCGCTTTTGCATTATTAATATTCAGTTTTTAGTAACTTAGTTTTAATATTACTATATATATATTTTTTGTCAATTTGAATTTTAATTTTTGACTTGGACCCCCTATAAAAATCCTGGTTGTGCCCCTGGTAGTTTGTACTACAACATGGCTACAAGTACTGAATGCATAGCCCATCAGATTGATAATCCAATCAAAATAAGCTTCAAGTATCCTGTTCTTCAAGGAATATGATGTGGTCTGGTTCTAGTGTCTCACCATTGCTACATCTTTTCTGACATTGGCAATCCTCACAACCACAAGTTTTCAGTATATATAGAAATCAGTTTTGAAAAGCATTGAACTGGTCTCCTTGAGGTACAAGTCGCACAAGCTAGTCGTATGAGACGTTCAGAGCTGAAAGTTACGTGAAATTTGTTAAACGTGTAACTCATTTAGGCTCGCAATGATTTCAGTTACAAAATCTCCCATGAAGGTTTCAAGGTCCCTTGGCACATAAGGGAACACTTGTTAGGACATTATATCAACATACATCTTTGGCAGTGCTTTTGTAAAATTCCTTTCAATCTCCAGAAAGTATATAGATAGGACCCAAAAAATTAAAATGGCTGAATAGGCCCCAATCAAACTGAAGAACACCAAATTCTTTTACTGAGCCCATATGACCCAGAACTATTCTAACCAATACCGTTTGGATTACCTGATACGTAGAGGCACAATAAAGAACTTCATCATTATCAATATTTGAATACTACAGTTGCCAACTTTCTCTCTTATTTGACAATCACTGTTTGGATTGTTTAAAGCTTTTATCGTTTTTAGTTAAACTTAAACCATCTTCTAGTGAGGTTAGCAAGCTTTCTGGTGCCTTGATATAATTTCTGCAGAAAATATCATTGAGAGTTTCTTACATCCCCATTTCTGGTCAAGTGTTTATATCAATTTCCAATAACATTTACAGTCTTTCACATGGAGACATTTTTTAATTTTGCTAAATTTTGTAAACCACTTGCCTAGAAGTAACCTCATTAGTTTATATTTTTTACATGTTAAAAATTATACAATAAAGTAGTGTTTTTTCAAGAATTATGTCTTCTTGTAAATTTAAACTAGTTTGAGGCAGAGAATTTACCTTATTCTCATGCTTATTAACTAGCAAAACCAGCATATTTTGATCATGACATTCTAGGCCTCCTTTTAAATAATTTTAGGGAAAAAAAGGGATCCCACTATGATATCAAGTTACAAAAATTTATTGGAGTAAATTTATTACGAAAATAAAGTACATAAGTTAGGTTATTGTACTTCAACAGTATTCAAACATAAATTGTTAGATAGCATCTTCCAAGCAATTGGCTGCTATCAGCAAAAATGTTAGCACTGCAACATAAAAAAGAAAGTGAGTATTGATTATCTAAACAAGCATAACCTCTAAATTAGTTGGAAAAATTTTTTGGAGTGTGCACCTCACATATGAAACAATTTTTAGAAGATGCGTATCCAATGCTCACAAACATAAACATTGAGTGGTCTTGTATCTTATCAAACTTACACTGAACAGTGAACGCATGCATCAATATGACAAAGAATAAATGGGCAAGAAATTACAAAGTATAATACCATTTAGATTTAAAAGTTAGAGCTACTTATGGACCCAACTCTTGTCAATTGCGTAGTTGAGGATACAAAAAGAAACTAGAAAATATGCTGCAAGCCGCAATTTTAATTTGTTGCAGTTCTAAAGACAAGCTTATAAATTTGCCTCATAAAATGAGACACTACTTAGGTAACAAAGATGGGAGTACTTGCACTTTGCTAATTGAGAGAATAACTTGCACTTTGCTAATTTCTTCTCCTTCCTCTTTTGTTTCTTCCAGCAAGCTTTAATACTTTTCTTTCAATCAAACTCACAAATCACCATGACTTTCCTACTGAGAAGGCAATATATGCAATTGACAAGCCGATCACAAGTCCACTTGCGTAACCTATCAAAATAATTTTCCAATCAAACTACTTTGAAGTGTCCTGTTCTTTCTGAAATTTTATTGGCTCTAATTTTGGGGCTTCATCATTGTTGCATTTTTTTTTTTTTTTTTGGTGATAATGACAATCCACACAACCCCATGTTCCCAATATAGGCATTGTTTTCAAATGTATTGAACTGGTTCCCCCATGGTATAAGCCCTTCAAGCTGGTTATATGAGATGTTTAGTACGGAAAGAGATGTTAGACTTGTTAATTGCTTTGGAATTTCACCCTCAAACTTGTTCGAAGATAGGTCGAAAGATTCCAACACTATCAAATTTGTCAACAATACTGGGATCTGACCTATTAGATTGTTATGAGAGAAGTTGAGAACTTTGAGAGAGTTCATTTTTCCAACTACCTCTGAACTTTGTCCTTCAAACTTATTACTTGACAAATCCATAGTAGTGAAAATGGTAAGAATTCTCTCCAATGTAGTATCAACTCCTTTCATTGTCACCATTATTGAGTCTTCATAATAAGCATATCCTATATACCACAATTTAAAAACGTTTTTTTTTTCAAGGTCATTAAAGGTTGAAAATTTTGGAAGAACCACAAAGAGATGATTAACTTTCAAAGGAAACGAGTTGCTTAAAGTGGAGCAATGCAGAACTTTGTTCATGAGAATAGAGGTTTGTACAACTCACTGAGAGCAAGACAACAAGTTGGAGGCAGACAAGTTGATGATACCATGTTTACCAACCCATTTTCTTTTCTCTTTTGTTTTTGTGTATGGGTTTACTAGAACCAATGGATGATTATATTGAGAGATGAAGAGGAGAAATAGATGGTTGTAATTTTAAACAGAGTAGAGGCAAAGGTTTTTCTTGGTCATCCGAAACTTATTCAAGCAACATGAAATAATTATTTTTGTTCAAAAGTCAATTACGATCTAGAAATTTCACTAATGGCATCTGATATTAGATAACTTGTTGAAATGCCTTTTTAGTAGAGGCAAGTAAGTGGTGTAATTTGTTTTATTTACTCTTACATTATTGAGTAATGAAATTCTGCAAGATGGACATTTGCAGTAAATCTTGTTCTATGATTACCCAACAACACCCTGCTATGAAGGCTAGCTGCTTGTCCGGTAAACAACATCAATTTTAACTACTCACTTTTGAACAATTATATAATTTGAGCAGTTATATATAATTTTATCCTGTTTTGCTCTGCACCTCTCTAGCATTTGCTATTATTTCATCAAAATATGGAGTAGTATCCTGCAGGTCATAAGCTGAATATAAACTACCTTAATTCACCTTCTAATCTAATAAATAAAAGAGGTGGGTGAGTCTTCGATTTAGTAAATAATCATGCATGGTCTTAAAACTAGATGGAATAATAAAATTTTGGATTCTAATTGTAGAATATACATCTCAAATTTGGAACTATAAATATTAGAAAATGCATATACAAACTATCTCACAAACACCAACATCATGTTCATAGGTAATGCCTATATACAAAGTAATGTTAATTCAACCAATTCTTGTCTTAGGCATTTGTTTTATTTCTTACACAACAGCTGTTGAGAAAAGTTTTCTTGACAGTCTTTAGTGCTCTGCTTCCAAAAACTAAAACTCATGGAATAACTTTATTATACTTTTGACAGTTAGTGATCCTCCTAACAATTTATTAATCTGACTTTTAACTTCTTTTTTTTCCTATATATAGAATCATAATGTGGACTAAACACAATTTGCTTTTTGGGATGCAATGATTGAAAAGTGAGATTGCTACAAAGGCTACAAAACGTCTATAAAAGAGCAAGAGATTAGAGTGATCTTCCCTCTAGATTCTCCTTTTGTTTTAGTTAATATGAAAACAGACTATATGCTTTTTAGAAGGAACCATATATGAGTTTTTTGTTGTACCATTTTTTTAGAGTAAATTGCTTCATAAATAATTCATAATTAAGTATTGGTCTTCTCTTCTTTTTAGCAACAGTCATGCCATTGAATGTTGAACTCTTTTCCTTTTTTAAGTTTACACATAGTCTTCAAAGGGCAACAATTTTCACTCAACATTCTATTTTTATAATTTGCCATTTGTAAACTAGTCCAAAAGCATCTAAGTGTTTGTTAACATATTAAATTGATAACAGTAAAATGGAGCAAAAGATTCTCTACCATTTTTTTTTTTTTTTTTGGCTAAGCTTTTGAGAATTCATTGACACATCAGCATAAAATATAATGGATGATCAAAATTGTTATATTTTGTCCTTCTTTTACATCACTCAAATTTAAACTTCTCTCATAAAAAGGTTAATATTATGTCAACAATAACAGAGAATCATTGCTCATAAAAAATTTAATACCATGTCAACATTAACAGAGAATCTTTACTCTAATAAAGACTCCTTGCTCTAAATAATGATAATTATTTTAGTGTTGATATTATTTTATTAATAGTGTTGGACATCTAATTTTTTGTATCCCAACTCAGTCTAAACTCGTGATGTCTAAATTAATGAATGAATACATTTTTTAAGTGAAATAAATAACCAATAATGAGTATTCGTTCATCAATTGACAACGTTATTGGTTGTGATTACAATTGAGATGTATATCATTGTTCATATAATGTATGAAGACAGATCTTAGTTAGTGGCAATGCAAGAAACAAAGTGATGATAAAAGCATAAAGATTATAAATTTGGCAATTTGTTTAGACAAATGAATCATTTAAGAATTACAAGTTTGCTAATGTACTTTCGAGAGGTAAATTCTAGTTAGTTATTCATTTAATTTAATTGGCTTAATTTTTTACTTTATTTAAAAATCATTTAAATGGGTCAAGGATTTACCGGCCACAATAAAGAGATATTTATTCTCATTATAACATAGATAAGTCTCCTATTATATGCTTGTTAATACACATGGTGGGACTTGAATCCCACCACTAAGATAGATATGAAAGTGCATACTAACCTGAGTTGTGAAGCAACACACAAGTAATAGTACAATTTAAAATACCAAAGAAAAGGAAAATTTATGCAAAGAAATTTATGCAAGTAATAGTATTAGTTGAATGAAGTTTACTTCCAAATTGTAGAAATTATGTGAATTTGAAATGAGATTCATAATTATAAATGAAAACTATTGCAGCCATGAAAATAATAGTACAAACTGTAGTTTGCATTACAGTTATCAATAAAGTACTATTAAATACTTGAATGGTAATAGTGAACTTGTGGCAATATGAGATGCCGAAATGATTCATGTAGGAAATTTCAAAAAAGGAAATGATTCATGTAGCAAGTATCATTGACATTTGACAACTACTTTAGTCTTCCTGTGAGAAAAATTCTACATAGGCTACTTTAACATTAAGGTAAATTAATGATGATTCATCCAAATGAATGGATGATGAATATGCTAATGCTAATGTTTTCCGGGTATAGTACACAACACAGTGGTCATAATAAGATAGATCGCGACTATTACAAACTGCCAAAGCATGCACACATGGAAGTTGGTCGAGTTGAAATTTTTTATAGTCACAAGTTCTGTTCCGCAAGTTGACAACCAACTTCAAAAATTCATTGATGACAAGGTACCTATTTACATCAATTGGATGCACAGGATATCGACCAGCTTTCTTCATCCTCTCTTGTAGCTTACCTTTAACCCATCTTGTCATTGGTGTTGGCATTTTTGAAACTTCGTCACGCATTCCTAAAACCATCTTTGAAGAACGCCACGTATATGGTCTACCAACTTCGTGATCGGCAGCTGTCGTGCATCCTTCAAAATTGCATTCAAACACTCTGCAATGTTTGTTGTCATAATAGAATATCTTCTATCATCAAACTCACATCTAGCCCATTTGCTAAGTTCCGCAAGAATCAAATATTCAATTGCTTTAGCATTAAGTCCTATGATTTAGGACATAACTTCATTAAACTAAAACTCGGTATGTTTTGGCAACCTTGTAAAACAGCTTTTGGACATCACCATCTTTACAATTGGCCTTCATGTTTTGCCTGAGGTGATACATACATATTCCATGCAATGCCCTTGGAAATGAATGTGCACTAGTCGTTGCTATAATTGTGTTTCGGTCTGAAATGAACACTAGATCATCAACTTCTTCAATACACCCATGCAATTTTGTCATAAACCAAATTCATGCATTATCATTTTCTGAATCTCCAACTCCAAAAGCTAATGGATAGACTTGGTTATTTCCATCCATGCAAGTTGCAATAAATAAGGTATCTTTATACTTAGATTTGAGGAAAATTCCATCAATAGCTATAACGGGTCGAATGGAAGATCTAAATCCAGCAACAAAACTTCTTAATGCCATAAAAAGGTACTTGAATTGATTAGCAACATCACATCCAATGTCAGTTATAATCCCTGGATTTCTTTGTTCCAATATCGCACACTACAAAGGAAACCTACTATAGGACTGTCCGGGTGATCCCCTAGCTAACATCATAGCAACCTCTGTAGCCCTTCATACTTTATTATAATTATAACTCCATACCTTTTCCTCATGTCTTGAATGATGTCATTTGGACGGTAACACTGAGAAGCACCCCAATACTTTCATTTGATACAATGCCCAATCAATTTACTTGTTGCTTGCAGACAGTGAAAAACGAGCGAATCAAGAGAATAGGTGTGCTCTGGAAGGTACTTTCGCACATGAAAAGCTTCTGACCCCACAAGTTTTGTTACATGTAGCCACCACTTGCAACCTTTCTGGACAAAAGCTAAAACCAATAAGTCTTTGGTGGACTTTTTCACTTTTATATTAAACTATCCACCAACAGGTAACATTCTTATATTCAGCTATAACTCTTCCTTATTAGAGAAAACATCACCCGTCTGAACATCTTTAACACTATTGAAGACACTATTAGAACAACCATCATCTTTTGCACCACGAATCAAAGATGTCATTGCAACATGACAATCCCACTCAACCATTTCTAATTTCAACTTTTTCTCATTCGAGCAGTCGGCCCTGTCAGTTGGTAATGCTTCTAGACTAGCTAATAGAGATGTATAGAAATCTGCAGCTTCCGAACCAAAATGATCAAATATATGATCTACATAATTATCAATGTTTGGAATCTCAACCTCAGGGTTAGGAATCCCAACCTACAGATTGGATTCACAAGGTGGATTTCAAATCAAGATTACAGATCTCAATCTTTAGGTTAAGAATCCTAACCTAAAGGTTGAGAATCCTAACCTCGAGATTGGGAAGGTTGGGAATTCCAACCTAGATTTAACATCAACGTTTGAAATCTCAACCTTTGGGTTAGGATTCCCAACCTGAAAGTTGAGATTCTCAAAGTCAATGTTAAATCAAGATTTAGAATCTCAACCTTCAAGTTGGCATTCCCAACTTAGAGGTTGGGATTTCCAACCTTGACTTAACATCCAAATTCAAATCTCGACCTTAGGGTTGGCAATCCCAACCTTTCGGTTAGGATTTCTAATGTGGATGTTGCATCAAGTTTGAGAATCCCATCTGAAGGTTAGGAATCTCAACTTCAAAGTTGGGATTCCAAACCTCTAGGTTGAGATTCTCAAACTTGAGTTTACATCCATATTAGGAACTCCAATCGGAAGGTTTGGATTCCCAACTTGAAAGTTAGGAATCATCACCTCTAGGTTGGGAATCTCGAAAATGGTTGAATAACTAAGTTAGGATTCTCAATCTGGAGGTCGAGATTCCTAACTTGAAGGTTAGGATTCTCGACCGCTAGGTTCAGATACCCAACCTCAAGAATAGGAATCCCAACTTTATGGTTGGGAATGTCAACTCAATGGTCTAGGATTTCTAATCTCAAGGTTAGGATTTTCAACATAAATGTTAAGATTCCCAACCAAAAAGTTTGGATTCCCACCCTCAACACGAAGACTTTACCTCTAAACTCGTCTCAGCCTCCGTTAACCACCCTCAAAGTACAAATTCACATTACAACTATCAATACAAGGGTAACTTTCACATTGTTCTCATACCTATAAAATCATACACAATAGTACACAAAACAGCCGGAACCTACTCTCACTACCTCATGCTTGGTTCATATCACTATATTCACATACCCAAAGCAACCATAACTACTCAAATATACTACCCACCCTCAGAGAAGCAAAACAACAGCTATGGGAGCAGCTTTTCAACAACCAAAAAATCATGCTCCTTCCTTTCTTAAGCAAGGGAAGACAGAAGAAAGGGTGGTCATAGGAAGTGACAAGAGAGGTTGGCTGTGGGAAATGAGAAGAGTTGTTGGCTGTCAAAACTACAAATACATGTTAGGCCAACTAGTGGAGACTATTGTATAGCTGTTTTGACGCGACCCAAACTAGATTACATCTAGGCTAGTATCCGGTAGGCCTCACCTGGCACCCCAATAGACTTCTTTTGAACCCTCTTAATCGGCTAAAAGAAATCCATCGAGCGAACCCTGAACTTGCCCGTTTAAACTTTGTTTTGCATCTCATTTAATCTCATTTTTGAAAACTAGTTAGGTTCATTACAATTTATTTTCAATTCATTGATTTAGAAATTTAACTAAAACTATAAAAGTAACCAATTTTGTTTTTGAAATTTGAAAACATTTTAATGAAAATTTGGCAGCATAACAGCTGCAATTACAAGGTTACCAAAAAATTTTCCTGCAAAGAAATTACACTCCCAAATCTTTTCAACCAAAACCCAACTTCTTCCACAAGCATATATTTCAATCATTCTATCAATTTGGCAAATCCATAAATGACTATTAAAACTTTCATATCATAGAAATATTTACAATCTATTTACATTACAAAACATTTTAGTACAAGTTAAGTATTTCAAGGTTTCAAGATGATACATGCACTACCACAATACAATACAAGCTATGTAATGCATCCTTCACATGTATGCCTACCTATATATTTATGAAGAAGTTTGTTTGTTGCAATCGCCTTTGCTAGTACCTGAAATTGGTTTATACAATACAATATGGAAAAATGAAATGTCAAGGCAATTTAAAAAAATTTGACAATTGATAATTAACCCATTATAAACTTATTTAGTTACGTACAAATTGCCACAAAACTCGTTTCTTTCTAAAAGCACCATGCGTTCCCCTAATTTTTATGCACGTGGCAATTTTCAACTGACATCAATCGTGACACTATTGAAACTCCTTGACAACTACGTACGGAATTCTCTACATCACAAATCGTAGCATGAGGTTATCTATAAATCTTAGCGACTATGTACAGAATTTTCTGCATCGCAAACCGTAGCACCATATACTATATCTAATCTCAGGAACTACATTGCGGAATTTTCTGCATCGCATATTGTAGCCCAATAAAACTTCTAGTTCTGAGGGTATACACATGGCTTTTGAAAATTCTTTTCTACTAAGTGCTATAAACACAAAATAACTTTTCTTTTAAAACTTTTGACGCCTTTAGGCTCAATTTCTCATAAAAGTTGCTTTATTTTTGAAACTTCTTTGAACACATATTAAAACCATATGTAAACTTTTTTAGCAACAATAACATTACATTTGAAACATAAATATTCATAGTGTGAGTTAGGAGCACTCACCTCGGATCCAAGCATGCTAAAGAGCTCTAATGGGCCTCTCTCGCTCCACTTGCTTGTGCTTCACCTACACATCATATTCTCATTAAAAATCCACTAAATTGAACTACTAAAAGCTACAATTAAAACTTTCAACTCAACTAGCTCTATTAACAACCATTTAGACTACAACTTTCCTATCTAAGTTCTAACTCAACCAAAGCTCTAAAATTTTGATTTCTTTGCAAAATTTTAACTTATATACCCTTAGGGACATCCCCACATAGTCCGTATAATTTTCTGAGGCCCAAAACGAAATATCAAAATTTTCGAATCCCCTTTGACCGAATACTATTCACAACCCAATCTGTAGGCTTTTTCACTTCCATTTTCACTTGTATCATCTCTCTATCTCCCATTTAGGTCACCTGTAAAACATTTTTGAAAAATTTCAACTATAGAGGGGTGAAACCTATAAAATACCCCTATTTTCTACTACTTTTTCATGTCAAAATTTACCTTTTTCATATTCTCAACTCAATTCTCTTTCATTTAGGATTCTTAGACTCACATATACTCAATTAGGATCATACGTGATATAAAAATGCAAAGAGGAAGTGGCATTGCATGATAACCATCAATGTCTTTCATCTAGTCCAAGACTACACATTGTCTCCATTCACTTCTTTTATTTTTTTCAATCCTAACATTTTTATATGGCAATCTAGCTTCTTACATGCATAAATTCAAACTCATTTTTATCAAAACTCAATGAAATCACATATTCTCTTTAGTGGTTGTGAATTACACTATCACACACAACATATGATTTCTTTCAATTTTCAAGATTTTTTCATTTTTATTCTCCTAAGCATTTCATCAAATACCTTACCTACACTCAATTCACTTAACCTAAGCCTAATTCAAGGTTCTAGGGTTTCTCCTACACAAACCCTAACTTCCATTTCTTGCATGGGTTTTACTACATCAAGTCTCCATTTTCATTTGTTAGGGTTCTACACTTGATTCCTAGCAAAACCCCCATCAATTTCACAACCAACAACAACCCAATCACTAACCTCTCATATAAGCTTAACTAACATCAACTTTAGTGAAAGTGAAGACAACTTACCTTGATCTTGCTCAAACTTGGGTTTTCTAGCTTGATTCTACTCAAAATCTTGATTTGGAGCTTCAAATGGACTTGGAAAAGCTTGGATCTCCTTCTTCCTCTCTTGGCCGACCCTTACCCTCTCTTTCACTCTATTTTGCTTCAAAATTTCTTCTAAGTGTTGGTAACTAACACCTCTTTATATAGGGCTTTTGTGTGAACAAATGACCATTTTGCCCTTTATTAATATTTAGCTTACTATTTGGTTTAATTGAGTTCTAAAATCTCTACAAAAATTTTAATATAACTTCTAAAGGTAATATTTATAAAATTTAGTATTCTCACCCTATAAGTCAATTACTATTACTAGGGAATGTGAAATACGAAAAAGGGGCTTACATGTTTGGCATGAGATGTTACGAAATGAGATTAGAGGTTGGCCGTGGGAAGTGAGAACGCATGTTGGCTGTCGAAACTGCAATAGAATGGCAGGCCAATTGCCGACAGGACACGGCTGCACAGTTGGTGGCAAGAGAGGCTGCTTGGAGGAAGAGATTACAAAGGGGTGAGAAGAGAGGTTTGTTCACCAAAAGACTTTCACCTTGTCAATTTCATGGCTCCCATTTCATTAAGGGCATTTTTGCCCATTCATGCTCTTTTTTGTATGATCAAAAACAAAAAGGTTAGTTTTGAAGTCCACCTCCTCAAATTGGTCATTTTTGTAATTATTTCTAAACTATATGTTAACATTTATTTATTGAATATTAATACATTAATAATAATAAACAGGTTTGAGGTGGGGTGGACACGGGGATAACTAACCCCACACCCGCCCTTTTCTCAAACGGGGTTTAGAAATTAACCCCAAACCCTCCCAAACCAATTTATAATGATTTAACCATATTCCATTTGGGGTGGGATAGGGCGAGTTCTCATGGGTGAGGGTGTTTTTGACATCTCTATTGAAACCACCATATGCAATAAAATTCTTTCACATTGATAGGAACTGATATGTAAAATATTGCTATTAACTCAAAATTATTGAAAACAATTTAGCTAATAAATATCAGTGTCAATTAGCTCTAGATCTATTGACATTAGTTGTAGAATTATTCTATTTCCATTCTTACTATACGTTTGGTACTAAATACCCTTGTTCTACTGATAGGATAAAATTCAACAATTTTTTTCTTTCACTCATCTCTTATTAGTTTTTGTGCTCTTTATTGCCACATTTGATTCACAAACGTATTATTGGATCAAAATAAACATTAATGAGCCTAGAGTATATAATTTGTAAAATGACACCACTTCAACAACTCGTAGCCATTTCAACTTGTTCATGGTGCCATCTTTCATGGTACAAAAGTACTAGTCAAAGTACCCCCTACAACTTAAGCAATAATTGGAAAGTTCTTCATTCTTTGATATGATCTTCTTTATTCTAACACAAAAATAAATCAAGAGTTTTGAAATTGAAACTAAGCTGACATAACTTCACCACAAAAATCTAGTTTATGAGTAGAAATTTACTCTTATCTTATAAGCCACACAAATTCACCTTTTTAACCGATGTCCCTCATGTACAGTGTGCCTAGCTCTTATACCATATTAGAAAAGGTTTTGGGTTTAATCCCATCACAAAAGCTAGTTCATGAGTGGAAGTTTATCAACACATATAAGCCACACAAATTCATATTTTCAACCGATGTAAGATTATCTAACAGTTTGTACATAGGTAATGCATATATAATGTACTACTAATACAAAAGGAATATTATTAATAAAAAATTAATTCAATGAAATTTTCTTTCAGATTGTAAAATTTAAGTAAATTAAATAATTAAGTATGTAAATATTATTTCAGACGTGAGAGTAGGCTTGACAACTATTAGTCAATCAACAAATTAAGTCTTGGTCATTGTCATCAACTAGAGTTCATCATTCTGTATGAAAACATTTAAGTAGTGATAAGATTAAACTTTCAAAGAACTAATATTTATGATTTTCATAATGTATGAAAACATATAACGAAGGAGCAATTGTGCTAGTAGTCATTGGTGGGTAGGCCAGAGTCAAATAGAAAATATAAACCTTCCCATCTAAAGGAGCACTACAATCATAAATAATTTAGAATAAAGTGTTATTGGTCTTGTCTTCTTTAGAAATTATGACACCATTGAAAGTTGGTTCTCCTTCCTTTTGACTTTAAAGTAGATTTCATTTTCCAAAAGGCAGTATTTTCTACATGATTATAATTTTGTAATTTGCCATGTTAAAATAGTCCAAAAGAATGTATAAGTTACTGATATGGATTGTTGACTAGGAGAGATTATTATATATTAAAATGTTTGAGTCTAACATAAATGCACATAGCATTAATATGCGAGCGTGTTCTACAAACAATTGACTCACTAGATAACTCTGTTTTTTATGCAGAAATTTGATGAGGAAATGCTCTTTTTAAAGTAGATTTCATTTTCCAAAAGCCAGGAAATGCTATTACACATTTTCTAATATTTTCTACTAGCAAAAGTAAGAAGTTGAAATTAAGTTGTAATGGTGAATTGATGCAGAGCTTGAAGCTCTGCTTTCAATGGAGTATTGATCAAGAAACTGATTAATCTTTCATTAATTGAATTAATCACAGATCCAGTCAACTATATACAAGAGAAAAATGTAATCACAGCCACTAATCTTTAAGTGAAAATGAACTCAAATAATCTCAAGCCTACACCTGTCCACTAATGCTAACAAACTACCAGCTCAGCCTTTTTCATCAATATCATCAACTTGGCTTAAATAAGTAAGGCTGATCATCACTTGATTATGATCATCAAAATGTTGTCTAAAGCCACTTAGTTGTTGTTAATCAAGATGGCGTGAGCTAGAAGTCATTGCCTTAAAACTTATTTGAGTTGTACAATGTGTTTGCTACTGTTATGGGTGTATTTTAGGTTGCATAAATAGGTTGGTAAAAGCCCAATGAACTAATCCAGTGGATAGACCCGAAAAATAAAAGTCCAGCAGATTGACTGGCGGACTGACCTAGTATACAAAAGCCTAGTTTGTTAATATCCTGCTTGCAAATACGATCAGCTCGCTACTACAACACGCAAGTCGCTGGTCAACCATGATCTAGCTCGTTTTATGCTCAGCTCAACGCCAGAGCAAGGTCCAGCTCATAGCTTGAAGCGCATGTTAATGGAATCTTTCTAGAAAGCCAATAGCCTAAATTGAAAAGGAGTCAACTATTAGAATTGGAGATAAAATCAAACTCCTGATTCGGCGAAGTATATCCCCAAATTAATAGACGTCAGTTTTATAAGTGTAATTAATTTGTAATTATTTTTTGTTTTTGTTGTACTCAAATTATAACACCTTACACTATAAATAGGGATTAAAATTCATTGTAAACACATACCATAATTAATAGTATACTGTGACTCTACCAAAATTATCAGAGAAGCAATCATGGATGTATGCATCGCTTTTGGTCGAACCACGTAAAATTCCCTGTGCACTGTTCTTCCTCTTCCTTCTTCCTTGTTTTTGCTTTGTTTTGCTTAATTTGTAGGTATTGGGTCAAAAACTTCGGTTGAACAAATTCAAACGTCAATATTTTAGTGTTAGAAAGAGTGCCCAAGCTGTAATTTTTTGAAATTTTCATTAGCCATGGCAGATGAATCAACAGCAGCTTGATATCCAATTGATGGAGGATGCAACCATGCCTATGGCAAGTGTATCCTATGTCCCCATAAACAACGCTTCTATGGGCATTGCTCCATTAGCCCTTCGCCAACCAACACTGATGGTCCCTACAGTTGAAGGGCTACAAACATGGCACCAGCAACATGAGACATTAGAAAAAGTAGTGTTGCAGCTTGCAGATGTAGTTAGGGTGCTGGCACAGGCCCAAGCCCAAAATGCACCCAGAGCAAAGGCTATTGCTTCTAGAGAAACTTACCAGTAGCTAAGAGAAGAAGTGTCAGCTCCTTAAGAACCAGTTAGAGAGATGTCATGACCTGCCAACTTAACTTGCTCCTCAAACTCATGTTTGAGATCTGAAGGTCATTGAGCTTGTGGAGAGGATAAAGTAGACATTTAGTTATGTACAGAGTCTTATCGACTAGGGCTTATGAAGGTCTAGTCAGAGGTATGTACCGAATTGTCGTCCTTTACATCGTGAGCACAAGAGAGAATACGACCCTCAGGACCTAAGGATAGGGGAGCTTTTTCAGAGAGTTCAACAGCTGAAAGCATGCCCTAACACCTCAAACCAGTGCGACCAATATTGCAAGAGGATCCCCTTCACCAGGGAGATCGAGACATAACCTCTCCTTATCATATTCAAAGTCCCCAACATTCCTTAGTACAATAGAGATACTGACCTATATGATCACTTAGATGCATTCAATATCCAAATGGATCTCCAGACAGCCAATCCGTTGGTTAAGTGCCATGTTTTCCTAGCTACTTTAGGGGACATTCCACGGATCTTATTCAAGAGTCTCCTAGCTTATAGCATAAATAACTAGGAAGAGTGTCAACAAAAGTTCACTAGCCAGTACCGAGCTTTAAAGAGGTAGCTCGCACCATCTTGTCACCTCATCACAGTCTTTCAGTAACACAACGAATCATTAAAAGATTACATTACTAGGTTCAGATGCGAAGTTAACAATATGAAAAACCCTTTAGACGAAAGCATCCTAACTGCGATCTCAGCTAGACTTCGTAAGGATGGAAACTTATATGAGAGTATCAACAAATCTTCAATAAGGGAATTAGGCAAGTTCTATGAGCGAGTTGCAAAAGAAATTAGATGGAAGGAGACCTTCAGCTGTAAGTAGTCTAGCCAAAAAAGTGAAGTGAGTAGTTTCAACCAATCAAAGAAAAGAAATACTGGTAGGAATGGAAATGGAGGCCGTAATAATGGCTCAAACAATCATGTCGCTAAAAAGGCCAAAAATGAGCCCACAAATGAGCAACCTCAACGTCAAGGTCATCATGATGGCTACAATGCCATATCAGATACATAGGACAAGATCTTTACAATGGAAAGGAACAGAGAGGATTTTGGGAAGCCCAAACCTAATAAGACTCTCATTAACTATAGAAATAAAAACAAGTTTTGTGCCTATTATAATAAGGTTGGACACAATACTTCATAATGCTGAGAGTTAAAGGAAACCATTGAGGACCTAATCAAGAGAGGTCACCTGAGAGACTATGTGGTAGGACCAGTGAACTCGTGACCTCAACAACAACCATAGTGAGCTCCTAGATAAGAACATGAACCTATGGTGAGGGTAATTTTATAATTCAATTTTCGAAATCAATAAAAGCTTTAAATTTCTCATACTATTTTACTTTGAGTAATTTCTTTATTGATTTCTTTACCAAATGCTAAGTATGAAAGTGAACAGCAATCCCTCAACCAAGTTCCTCTTTGGCAAAATTTTATTAAGCCATGCTATATTAGCTGAGGTTCCGACCTACTAAATATGGCTTGACTAAATTCTTTAAATTTTGCTATGTTAGTTGAGGTCATGACCTACTGGACATAGCTCGATAAATTACACTGTTGGCTGAGGTTTCGACCTATTGGATAGCTCGATAAATTACGCTGTTAGCTAAGGTTTCAACCTACTGGACAACTCAATAAATTATGCTATTAGTTAAGGTTTCGACCTACTAGATAGCTCAATAAATTATATTGTTAGTTGCAGTTTCGATCTACTAGACAACTTAATAAATTACGCTATTAGTTGAGGTTTTGATCTACTGGACAGCTCGATTAATTACGCTGTTAGTTAAGGTTTCAACCCCCTACATATCTCGACAAAAATTTGCTATGATAGTCGAGGTTCTGACCTATTACATAGCTCACTAAACATTTCCCTATGTTAGTTGAGATTCTGACCCATTACATAGGTTGCTAAACATTCGCTATGTTAGTCGAGGTTTCAACCCACTACATAGCTCACTAAACATTCGCTATGATAGTCATGGTTCCGACCCACTACATAGCTCGCCAATATTTCACTTTGTTAGTCGAGGTTCCAACCCACTATATAGCTTTACAACATTTCATTATGTTCTGCTAGCTTGATGTAAACTTTTGAAAGAAGCTATGATCTATGAGCTACGACTCATCAAGATTAGCGACCTCCCGAGGTCTTACCAAGTTATATTACCATTAATTTATACATTGATTAATTTATTTCTCAGACTCATAGGAAATTCAAAGACTTGGGAAGTAGAAGATGAAATAAAAACATAAAGTAATATTCAAGAACCAGGTAAAATTCAAAATAAACCTCACGATGAGGTGAATCCTTTACAAATGAAGTTAAAAGTCCATTACAAATAACCTCTCAAAATGAGATGAACGAAATGATAAGTCATAAAAATTACAAAAGGGTTCAACATTGTATGCAGCCTACTCAAAGCCTTGGCTTTGGGGGGCTGATTCCTTTAGAGTTATCTCGCGGGAGGTCATATCCAAAGGCATTATGATCTGAGTTATCTCATCTTGAAAGGTCACAATTGGGAGCTTTGCATCCTTAAAAGCTGCATCTGGGGCAGCTGAGGATTTGGCGGCTTACCTCTTGTACTTCTCCACCTCCGTGATCACCTCTTCACCAAAGAACAAAAGGTCCAGCTCGAGATGAACTTTCTATAGAGAGTAGAAAAACAAACTGGAGGTCTCTGACTTGCTTCCTCTCTACCTTTAGCAACTTGTAGCTTGGCTTCCTCCTTTGCAAGAGTGACCTCCTTTTCAATAACCTTAGCTCGCCACTCAACCTTCTCTAGGTCATTCCTTGTCTTCTCCAAGTCACTCGTTTTCTTCTCTAGGTTACACCTTCCCTTATTCAGTTCCTCTTCCCTCTTAAGGAGTTTGATATTGAGGGTCGACCTCATAGTCGCGTGAGTACTCTCCTCGTGAATCAAAGCATTCTCAGCTTTCTTTTTCACCTCCTTAGCATTTTTTAGCTTGGTTAGAAGGACTCTGTCCTCTTGGCTTTCTAAGCCTCTATAATCATGAACGAGAGCTCGTTCTTCAACTTCTTCTATTTGCTCTCCAACTTCTTTTTCTTATCCTCAAAAGTTAGAACTTCTTTCACCTGTTTCATTTTCCCCATTGTGGTATGAAATGCAGCAAATTAATGTTTAAATCAATGAAATAAGAAAGTGAGAGAGGTAAAGGTAGTATAGGTTACTAGCAACCCATGACAATCTATGTAGCCACACAAGCCAGCACCCCATAAGCTCTCCTTTTTCAGGTGTCTGGCATGTCTCAACAGGATCTCGAGCAAGTTGTGGAGGAGGGTGTTTAAGTATATTACTCCTGGCCTGCCTTCTGGTTGTGCCCTGGCTTATAAATCAATCCTTCTCTCTACAACTTCGGGCTGCTTACCTTTATCCACTTATCGTCGCTTGGCCAGAGGAGGATCGGGCACCGATTTTCTCTTTGCTCCCCCTGCTCGAAGCAGTTTGAACCTTATGAGTAGGAACTCCCATCTGCTTATCTCAAACTTCCACCATCTCTAGTTGCGAGGTGGGGATTTAGACTTGTGGAGGATCTAAGGCTGGTGCCGAGGTGGGCACCCTGCTAGAAGCAACAACTGAAGGGCTTCTGAACTAGACGAGATATTTTAGAGGAGCCTTTTGGAGGGTGAGCTTCACCATCTTTTAAGCCCGTTGAGGAACAAGAACTGGAGTCTGTTGAGAGATCAGAATAGTCTCTACTCCACCAGTAGCTTTAAAGATAGAGGTGAGCTCGAATTCACCCCAACCTTCGATGTTTCTCCTATTGTCGAAAAGCTCGCTGTCTAAAGGAGGAGATAGGTGATGGGCCCTAAAGAGCTCGTCATCAAATGAGTGACTGGTTTTTCCTTCCTCTAAAGCCGTGAGTGCCCTCAGAATTTCGACCTCCTCCCCAGTAAAAGCTTATCTATCTCCTATCAAATCCGTAAGGTGAAATAAAAAGAATTAAAAAAAAAAAAGTTATAGCTCCCAGAAGTCAGTTCCTTCGATCTACCTGGACTAAGGACAAAAAAGAAATTACGAAGCTGCCTAAGGGAAGGACAAGAAATATAAAACCAACTTGATTTGTAGTCTCCTACATTAGACTTGCCTTTATACTGACTTGAGGTAGGAGATCCTTGAATCTTGTTTTCCAAGCTGCAAGATAGTAAATCTCATCTCGCATTCCATCTTTTATACCATCAACGCTCTTGATATTATAAAGGTGGTAGAGGATTTTTGGACTTGGGGGAGGAAGGTCATTCCTAATAAAGACCAAAGCTAAGGATGTGAGCTATGAGTAAGAGTTTGGGGTTAAGTAAAAAGGGCTAAGCTCTAGCCTATTCAGGAGCTTGATAAGATAGGTGGTGACTAGAAATCTAAGTTTGTGCCTAAGATGATGGACAATAACGAACCCCCTGGAAGGATAGATTGTATGGTCGTTGGATGTGATTGACATGATACGACAACCCCTAGGAAGGTGAAACTCAAAAGCAATCCCTTTTAACTCCTCACATTTTATCTTCAAGGCATTGTGAATAAACACCTCACGAGCTTGCCTTTCCTCAACGAATTGACAGGCCATCAAGGGGTCAGCTTGAATTATGAACCCCTTAACGACCTCCCCACTCTAAGAGGTTGTTTCACCAGTAATGCGGACTTCCCTTGAGCTGAATGAGTCATCATCCCTTACTTTGTGTGATCGACGTCTACGAGCTGAAGATATCTACATATGAAATTGAGCAGTTAGGTTACAGCAAGCAGACCATGTCTAAATGTCTAAGTTTTCTAACAAGGTACTTCATAATCTACAGGTCATAGATAGCAAACGAATCACTAGAGCTATGGGGGGCTCGACTTATGAGCTAACGACTTACGGGCTAATAGCTTATAAGTATCTCATCCTACAGCTCGTATGCATAAATGTTATAAACAACAAATAGGTTGCAATAGACCAACCAATAAGATCAAATCAATAGGAAATGGAAAGTCGCTATTTATAACAAAGCATGCAACATAAAAAACATGAAGCGTTTAAGCCACTTTAAGATTTAGAAAAAACCAATGAATGCAAAAGACAAAAATCAACCAAAAAACCAAAGCCGATCATGAAAACTTACTATAAATGCTCACTTAAGGACGAAAAATTTTAATATTCGATGGTCGTAAATTCAAAGAGTATCGACATAAAGACAAAAAATAGATGAAGATGAGAGAGGAAGAAGATGGCATCTGAATTTCAAAATGACAGAGTATGAGGGAAAATGAAAGGGTTCTACTTAGTTATAAGTGTAGGATTCTAACCCTAGTCGACAGATCTAGGGGTTACTCAACTGTCTTAAATCTAATAGTGCAGTATAAATTAAGGCTTTTGTCATTATGCGTTGTCAGTTAAAAAACGTGTGCATTAAATGTGCATGGCACAAAGTGTGTTAATTGCATGGCATGAGGCGTGTCAGTGGTACAGTTATCTGAAGAGTCACAACAGGTCAAATGATGGGACAAAATTTGAAAAGGTGGGAAGACATGTTGTGACACGCTAGCTTTTACCAACAAACTTGAGCTCTCAATCCGCAGAACGCAATGAGAGCTAAGGGACTGATGTTATAGGTATATTTTGGGCTATATAAATGGGCTGATAAAAGCCCAATGAATTGATCTAATGGATAGACACGAAAGATAAAAGCCTAACAGATTGATCCAATAAACTGACCCAGCATGCAGAAACCTAGTTCGTTAATATCCGGCTCACAGTTACGATTAGCTTGCTACTGTAGTACTTAGGTCACTGGTCAACCATGATCCAACTCGCTTTGTGCTCAGCTTGGTGCCCAGAGCAAGGTCCAGCTCATAGCTTGAAGCTTACATTAATGGAATCTTTCCAAATAGGCAACAGTTTAAATTGAAGATGAGTCAACTATTAGAATTGGAGATAATATCAAACTCTTGATTCGACGAATATATCCTCAATTTGATAGACATCAGTTTTGGAAGTGTAATTAATGTATAATTCTTTCCTGTTTTTATTGTACTCAAATTGTAACACCTCACACTATAAATAGATGTTAAAATTCATTGTAAACACACATAATAATTAATAGCATACTGTGACTCTGCCAAAATTATTAGAGAAGCAGTCGTGGATATAGACATCTCTTTTGGCTGAACCATGTAAAATTCCATGTGCATGGTTCTTCCTCTTCCTTCTTCCTTGTTTTTGCTTTGTTTTGTTAAACTTGCAGGTATTGGGTCAAGAACTTTGGTCAACCAAATCCAAACATCAATAGTTGCTTACTACAACAACAGTTTGAGCTGCTTCTTGAGCTTGAGCTATGGCTCGAGCTTAAAGCTTTCCTTTCAACAAATTGCTCATTTACTACGGCTAGCAATAATATCTATATTTGCATGAGTGTTGACTAGGAGAGATTATTGTACATTGAAAAACTTGAGTCTATGCCATTTCTTAGACTTCTTTGGTATTTTTTGTGGCTTTTAGAGATGAAGAATTTTATCAAGTTAGGGACTGTGTTGTTTGTGGTTTATCAAAGAAACAACCTATTTTGCAGTCCAACCAAATGACCCCCAACTAATTCTAAACAACACCATTCATTTTACCAGGGTCATGCTAGCACAAAATTTCTCTAATAGCACCATTCTGATCGTCTTACCGGACATTGGGAATTGAAACAAGGAAATGATGTCTTCTATTAGGGGTTGTTTGTTTTTTGCACTTAACACTTAATGGTACTTAATTAGGTCAATTAAGAGATTTTTGTTTGTTTTTCTAAGTGGTCAAACCACTTAAAACAACTCAAAAACCACTTAAATAATTAAGTTTCATTTTTTGACTTTTCACTTAATACAAAATCACTTAATACTTTTATAAATATATTATTCCAAATTTATCATTCCTAAAATAACATATTTCCAAATTTATTCTAGTTTTACATTATATAAATTTCTTTTAATGCTTTAACAAACAATATTGAAAAATAAAAACTTTAAACATCTCAACATCAAATTTTCCTATAGCTGGATTACTATATTTCTCTAATCAAATTTCAGTAAGAATCTTTATTAATTTTCTTTATTAATCTACTTGTGAAGTAACCCATATTGTATTTATTTGTTAAAGTTTCACTGTGTTATTAGTGTTTTTGGTTCATGTATATTGATGAAAATTTGTTTATGTATAACAGAACCTCAAAGTTTTTCCTCTTGTTTCTCCTTTTGGTTTTTTTATCTCAAAATTTTTATCAAATCTATTATCGATGTATAATAAAACCTTATTTATTTTTTTTTTTTGTTATCGAATCTGTTATCAATGTATATTACTTTACAATTTCAATTTTTGTTGTAATAGTAATTTAATTTAATTTAAGATCATTTTGTTTATTTTTATTTGAATATATAAATTTAATTGACTTTACTATAATAATTGATCTTATTTTAATAATGAATCAAAATATTATATATAAATGTTTTAATATTTGTTAAATAATTTATTATAATTGTTTGTATCATATTAAATAAAATTATTTAACAACTAATAATAAAAGGATGTAAATGTCAAATTATTAGTATTCAGACAATTTTAATTTTAAAAAACAAATAATATTATTATACATTCAAAGGTAAGAAAAAAAAAACAACAAACATGTTTATTAGATTTCAGATTTCAGTCACTATTCAATCTTCAGTCTTCAGCAGCACTGTTTAGTCTTCAGACAAAAAAACAAACGACCTCGTAGTTTCCATTCATTTTACAAATACACATGCCCGACATCTTTTTCACCTAAAATGAAATAACACCTTATTTTCTTCTTCCTCCTCCTCCCCCGGCTATTACTGCTCTAATTTCTATCTTTTTCAGGCAAATTGGACCCACCTTCTAGTGAAATCAATGAAGTCGATGAAGTTGGTTGATTGGCAACTAAAACCGTCAAACTAGGTGGCATTTGAAAATTATGATAAATGTAATTCTTTTTGTTGATCATGGTTTTTGTTGGTTATAATTTCAGTAAATGTGTTGTTTTATTCAATTACATTCATTTATATATATATATATATATATATATATATATATATAAAAGTAATGAAAGCTAAATTTCAGCGAAGTCGGCTGATAATTGGAATCGTTGAAACTAGGTTGTATTTAAAGTGTGGAACAACAAGGATCACTTTTTTTTTTTAATGGTTTTATTGAACATAAGCTACTTATGTATTTCTGGTCTAATAAATTATTATTAATATTATTAACAAAAGTTTCAAAATAAAAAATCAAATTCAATAAATCAACAAAGTTGGTTATGTCAGCTATATCGATCAAAAACCTGCAACGAGACATTGTTTCAAGTAAAATATTGTTAGATGGATGAGATATTGTTTGATAAAATTGTGTCGCATCTTCAAGCTTAGAAGATGTTTCAAATGTGAGAAAAGTTACATCAAGAGAATGTAGACATCAATAGCTTGAGCTCTATAAAGTAATTGCTTTACATGAACTATGAATATGAATTTGGATCGGACATTCATATTTTAGCCTAGTTTTAAGTCACTAACAAAACCAAGAGCTTCTGCCATGCTTTTACAGCTATAAGTCTTGAAAGCCGCATTAGCTAGGGATATCTTGAGATGCATATACTTGATTACGAACTGTGTTATGAGATTTTGCCTAGTTAGTCCTCCCCTGCTTTTATGTTCTTCTTCATGTAATGCCTAGCAGTTCAACAAAGGGTACACGAACAGACAGACTTGGGCCAGGTTTGCCGGTCACTCCGCAAGCTTTCCCACAAAAAAGGTGGATATTTGAACTCCCTTCTTCCATTGAGGTATTGAATATACTAAATATACCAACATTTGAATAACGCATCACACGATCAGCACTTTGATGTTATTGATGACACTACACCATTACACACACTAAAATCACCATCCTTCAATATAAGGGTATTTTAGTTTCATCTTTCACCAAAACCCCCCCACAAAACTGAAAAACAAATGAAACAATATTAGATACTAAATATAACACATGATAATGAAACTTAGACTCACATTAATTATATATGTCCATTTCAAGGACTTTATTTGTTCAAGAAATCTAACTAAATATAAATAATTGTATTGATCACTAATGATTTGTGAGATATTTTTGTAATTGAACTGATGTAGAACATTATTCAAACTCATTTTAAATAATTTGTAAAGAAGAAAGATAGACATCTCAATCTATATAATTTAATGAAATCATCAATAATTTAGCACCAATGAAGTCTAGGTCTTCCAAGATATTTTTTATAGGTTCTAGATAGTAATGTTTAACAACTAGTATGTGGTGCCAAGGAAAGAGAAGTCTATGATGTTCCCAATCAAGCACTGATATAATTGCCATCCAAGTGGTCCTACACTTATAATTCAGAGTGACTCATGCACTGATATGTTGTCCTATTTCGTACTACTTTTTAAATCACATTGAAGGAACCTCAATAGTTTTATATTAATTCAATATACATTAATCCTAAAACATAGTAAATGTCTAAGGCAAAGATTAATTCAATATACATTAATCCTAAGACATAGTAAATGTCTGAGGCAAAGATTTCAACAGACTAAACAACCACTTAGTGAATTTGAATTTGAAACTAAACTATAGTCTTTAACCACATAAGTACCCATGAGGGTTTGAATTAACCTTAGGCCATGAGAGTGTAAATCTAAGGCCTAGCCTAGCCCACATTGGAAAAAAAATTTATAAATATAGTTTATGTTAAAGTTTGCTGGGTTTTGTATATTACTGCTTTAGTTTGTCTTACTGTGTCAGTGCTTAAAAAAAGAAAAGAAAAGATAGGTTCTTGCACATGAGCCACATGTAAAACAGCCACAAACAGTGACAAAAGTGTACAGTAGAACCATCCACAAAGACCTTTTTTCATAAATTTTTTATCATCATTTCCACATGGGGATGGATCATCAAGCCACCCTAGCCCACATTGGAAAAAAAATTATAATAATAAAACTATATATTGATATTCATTTATTAATTCTTTTAATATCAAAACACAAACATATTTGTTCCAAACTTATTATATATATTTTCTTGTTTATATTTATATTTCTATTCAAATATTGCATATATAATAATTTTATTTGATACATTAGATATGAAATTTTATTTAAATTTTTTACATTTTGCGTCATCTTTTTTTTTTTAATCATAATATTAGTTGTATAATATATTACTTAAATTTAATATTTTTGGTGTTTTTCATGGTGCACTATTTAATTTAAAAAGTGCTAGTAATTATGAATTATAATTGTCAAAATGTAGATTATCTATATTTAAATAAAAATTGTTAATGTTATAGTATTATTATGTTAATTCATATTTAATAAATTTGATAATTTAAATATATTTAGTTACAACATTAATTGATGCCCCATTTTACTTATATTTCATATTTCTTTCATATTTTCTTCAGTCTTTTTACTTTTATATTTGTTTATTTATAATATGAATTTTAAGAGATAAGTAAGACTTGTTATGTTTCCTTTAACTATGTATATCTATGTTGTTGTTTTTTTTTTTTTTTTTAATTTATAAAATGATTTTATAACATTGTAATCATTTAAAAAAATTGTTTTAGCCCACCCTGAAAGAGATTCCTAGCTACATCCCTGCAAGCCACTCATGAGTGACTTAATTTATTCTAAACATGAAATATTACATGAATTACATTGTAGTAATACTAACTTGAAATTTAAACACTAAAATGGCAGATATCTTGCTCTAGCGGTTTTCACACATGACTTGTTGAATAACGCCTTCCAGGGCTAGATGTTATATGCCAACTCATTAGCTTTATCAAAACTCAAACCTATAATGAAAAAGAAGAAAGTTAGTTTTTGAATCCATAAATACCTGCAACCACGAAACTAGTTGGAAAAGTTTTTAGAATATGCATCTCTTGAAACTATTTTTTGAAGACACATATGCAATGCTCATAGACACAAAGATTTGGCAATCCTATATTCTATAATGCTTACACTAAAAAGTGAACATGCATTGGTGTAAAAAACCACAATTGAATAATAAATCACAAAGTATAGCACCATTTAGATTTTAAGAGCTCAACAAGTTGTCAACCCAACTAGTGTCAAGTGAGGAAACAAAGAGAAACTAGAAAATATGTTGCTAACTAGATATTTTCTTGCAGTTTCAAAGACATGCTTAGAAAGCTTCATGAAAAGTAACACTATTTTCTTATATATACAAAGTATTGGAGCATCTACCTTATTGAGAAAATAATTTGCACTTTGCTAATTTCTTCTTCTTGTTATTCCTCTGTTTCCTCCAGCAAGCTTCAACACCTTTCTTTCAACCATGCTCACAAGCCACCATGGCTTCCCTATTGAGAATACAATATATTCCATTGACAAGCCAATCACAAGTCCGCTTCCATAACCCATTAGTATGACTTTCCAATCAAACCAACCTGAAGTATCATGTTCTTCAAGGAATTTGGTTGGCTCCAACTTCGGTGCTTCATCATTGCTACATTTTTTTGACAATGGTAATCCACACAACCGTAAGTTTCCAATATAGCTATTGTTTTCAAATGTATTGAACTGCTTCCCCGAAGGTATAGGCCCCTCAAGCTGGTTGTATGAAAGGTTTAGAGCCGAAAGAGACATCAAACTTGTTAATTGCATAGGAATCTGCCCCTGAAACTTGTTTGAAGACAAGTCTAATGATTCCAACTCAGTCAAATTTTCCAAGGATATTGGAATATGACCTGTTAAATTGTTGTGAGAAAAGTTGAGAACTTTGAGAGAGTTCAATTTTCCAACTACATTTGGAATTTGTCCTTGAAACTTGTTACTTGATAAATCCATGGTTGTGAAAATGGTGAGAATTCTCTCTAATGTAGTTTCAACTCTTTTCATTGTCACCACAACTGAATCTTGGTAATAATCATCTCCCATATATCTCAGTTCAACACTGTGTTTTTTCCCATTCATCATAGCTTGAAAACTTTCAAAAAATTTCATTTGCAAATAACCGGTGAAACCATTGTGAGAGAGATCAAGAATTCGCAACTTAGGGAAAGGAAGTCTTGTTTTGGGATTGCCAAGGGAACCATGAAATCTATTAGATCGCAATATAAGAACTTGCAGTTTTGGAAAAATTGCCAACCAGTGGGGAAAGAAATCATTAATCATGTTATGCCCAAGATCTATTACTTCCAACTTACTACAGTTGACCAAAGAAGGTGGTAATTGTCCCTCCAAGTGATTGCTATTAAGATTCAACGTAGTCAACTGATTGCCATTTGCAAACATTTGAGGGATGTTGCCATGAAAATGGTTTGACTTTAGATCTAAAACCAAGACAATCGTAGAGTTCCCTAGACATTGTGGAATAACTCCATTGAAGTTATTATTGGACAATTCCATAAAGTTAATTGCGCTCAAATTGCAAAATGATGAAGGGATGACTCCTGTCATGTTGTTGTCTGAAACTGAAAAGAACTCCAAGAAAGGTGTTAGAGTTGGAAGCTGTCCTTGAAGCAAGTTAGAATGAAGGTCAAGTCTAAAAACCAGTGGAAGCCGATCTATGTGAGTCAAGAAGTTGTGAGAATGATTTAAATGAAACAGGGTGCTGATGTTGCATAGCCAGTTTGGAACGTGGCCATGAATTTTGTTGTTTGAAAGGTCCAACAACTGTAGGCCGTTTGGTAAGATCTCTGGGAACTCGTTTATATTGCAAGAAGATAAAACGATTCGTGGAGGAAAGGAAGAGTTGGCTTTGATTTTGTGCTCACCGACAAATTGTTATATGAAAGATCAAGATAAAAGAGATCTTTGAACTTGCTGAACATAGAAAGTTCTACACTGCCCCATAAATTATTTGAAGCAAGTGAGAGATGAGTGAGATTCACAGGTTCAAAAATTGAATTTGGAATTGGGCCATGAAATCTATTATTTGTCAAGTCAATCATTCTCAATGAAGTTGTTTGAAATTCAGGAATATGGCCAGTTAGTTTGTTATTGCTAAGGTCTAATTCTACTAATTATGGCAGAGTAAAAATCTCTAAAGGTATGGTCCCATTTAGTGAGTTATCACTAATCAAGATAGAATCTAAATTTTGAAGCCAACTCGCAATACTAGAGGGAATCAGACCATGCAGGCTATTGCTATACAAGGATAAGGAAACAAGTTGAGTTAGGTTGGTAAAAATATTTGGAATTTCACCACAAAAATTATTTTTAGACAAATCTAAGGAGAAGAGTTGCTCAAGATTTGAAAGAGATGAAGGAATATAACCAGAAAAACTATTATTTGTTAGAAATAAACCCAAGAGTTGCGTAAGATTACCAATCGACATAGGAAGTGACCTGATGAAATTGCAAGATGTCATACCCAAATAAGTTAGGGACTTGATATTTCCAATTGTATCTGGCAATTCTCCTGAGAATTGAGTTGAAGAGACATCCAAATGGCCAAGAGGACTACTCCAGTTAACATTTGGAAAACTGCCCGTCAGTTTGGCGTTTGAGTATAATTTGAGTGTGTGTAGGTGTGGTAGGCGAAATACATTTTCTGGGAAGCTCCCTTCTAATCCACATACTTGGAGACTCAACAATGCCAAAGAATAAGATATATTTGCAAAATCACTAGGTGGTACGGTAGACATGTCTACATAATCGAGAATAAGTTCTTCTAACTTGGTCAGATTTTGGAGTATTCCTTTCATTACAAATTTTTCAAGTGTCAACCATCCAGAACTACCATGAAGAGGATCAGCAAGATCAAGAGCAACTAACTCAGATAGGTGAGAGATAGCAAACGGAACTTGACCATCAAAGTTGGACCAAGAAAGGTTAAGGTATTTCAAACATGAAAATTGGGCAAAATCAGGAGGAATTTGAGAATAATTGAAGTCATTGAAAGCAAGGTTGAGTTTTTGGAGGTGAGAAAGGAGGAAAAGGCTACTGTTGGAAGGTATAGTGCCATAAAGCCAACTACAACTAAGATCAAGGCCAATGACATGACCAGTCACCATATCACATGTAACCCCATCCCATGAACAGCAATCACTATCCTTTTTCCAAGACTCCATTTTTGGATAAGAAGAATCACAAATATATGATGAATAATTATCAAAGGAAAAGTGTTGCTTAAAGTGGAGCAACACAGAACTCTGGTCATGAGAACAGAGGTTTGCACAACTCACTGAGAGCAAGACAACAAGTTGGAGACAGAGAAGTTGATAAAAGCATGTTAACCAACCCATTTTCTTTTCTTTTTTGCTTTTGTGTATGAGCTTACAAGAACTAATAGATAATTATATAGAGAGATGAAGTGGATGCCACGTCTTATGACAGTTGTAGTTTTAACCACAAGGAAAAGTATACAAAGTTTTCTTCCAGAATTGTAAAAGTAAAATGGGATCTATATTGCAGCCGTGAGGGTTGGGCTACACAACTAGTCAACTACCAGTCCATCCACGAATTGGCACCCAGGTCTTGGTCATCCACTAAACAGAGGCATTCTTGCACAAATTTTAAAGTTTTTGGATGGAAATATTTGGCGCTAGACATTTGTCATTGTTTTTTTTCTTTCTGTTTCTTATTATTGTAAACAGCAAGTCATTTAGTCGCTAGCTATAATGTCTTTGATGACGAATGCTATTTCCAGCTTATCGCAACTCTTAATAATTGAAAATGAAAGGAAAAAAAAAAAAAAACAGCTGTATTTTATATGTGAGAACAGATGTTAGTGACAATGCGAGAAACAAAATCATGATAAAAGCACGAAGGTTATAAATTTGGCAATCTATTAAAATTTTGCCATAAAACAGATCTATCATTTAAGAATTATAAGTTAGTTAACGTACTTAAAAAGACAAATTCTAGTAAGTTCATTTAATTCAATTGAAAAATCAGCTTAATTTTTTTATTTCTTTTAAAAAAATCCATTAAATAGATAAGGGTTCTACTAGAACATATTGTGTTGTGATTAAACATTATATATATGAGTTAAATATCTACTTCCACAATTGTCAAAATTCTCATAATACTGAGGAGAAACCTCGTAATGAGTAATGGGTCTTTAAGTTTTGTACGCTGTTCATGTTCAATATCTTTGTAAAGGCTTCTTGATTTGAATAAATTATCAAATAGTAGCTTAGTCAAATACCAATGTTAATTCTATTTAATTTTGTATTAATATATATATGCTTTTTATATGGCACAAGATAATATATATTGTCTGCCTCAACATGACTCCTACACGAAATATGGTGCAAAACTTCTTAATTTGTGCCTGCCACATCAGACTGGGAGTTAACTTCAATTAATTAAAAGGATCGGCTGATATTCTTTGATAAGTTATATCAACTAATTTAGAGAAATTAAAACTATAATTTGTAAAATTAAAACTATCCAATTAAAAACAATGAAATAGAAGCGACGAACATAATTAAATAAAGAAGATATTGCAGCCGTGAGAACTGGGCGGACTTGTACGTCCAGCAATAACTTGTCACCGACTTTTTGGCATTTGATGCAAGACATTTTACTTTGTATTGTTTTTTCGTCTTCTTTTTCTGAATATATAGCTGTATACTAAAAAGTCTTCCAGTCATGTTGTAACTAAATGTCTACATTATTTTAACGTAAAATACCAGTTTGGTATATCAATGTTGTTCCAAATCTATTACAATATTTAATAATTAAATAAATGATAATTAAAAGTATTATGAACTTGAAGGAAAAAAGTGAAATTATACAATGAAGACAGAAGTTAGGCTTAGTGGCAATGCAAGAAATAGAGCAGTGATAAAATAATACCAGTTAAAAACTTCTTTTGGCAAGCTGGTAAAATTTTCTAAAAATTTCATTTAGATCTTGTGGTTTTAATGGTCATCCAAGACTTTTCCAAAGATTCCAGATAGAAATATTTACTAATAAAGTGGTGCCAAAGCAATTAGAAGTTTTATGAGATTATCCACCGATGAAATGGCCATCCATGTCTACAATTGACAATTATACCACACAACTGGGTTTGAGAGATATCATGGACAGTAGCAGAAGACGCATTTCGTGCTAGTTGATGAATAAATTACTATTTACATGATACACATATCGAAAGGTGTGTTAGAAAATTAATCTAGACTAGTATTTGATATACATGTACCTAGAATTTATGATGGGTGAATCTAGTTATTTGTGTGATGAATCTATTATCATTCATGTATCTAGGAATTTTAAATGAATGTTTGATTTGATAAATTCATGTATTAGCAATCAATTAAGATGTATCTAATATCCCATAAATAGGACTACTCATTTGTAGTATCAATAAGAAAATATATGAGATAAAAGTTGAGTATTGAGAGAACAATTTTCTTCTCTTATTCTAAATTTTTGTGAGTTTTTTATTGAGTTTGTTTGTGGCCTATCTAACGCTTCCAACAAGGTGTCTCCATGGAATTGCTATATTTAATTCACAATAAGATGAGTTTGCACTAATTATAATATAAAAGGAAAAATCATTCACAATTTACTGTCTTTAATTAATAAGAAAACACTAGTGTTTTGATAAAAGGACTTATCTCTATGGAATTGTTATATTTAATTCACAATAAGATGTTTACATAATACCGGTTATAACATAAAAAGAAAAATATTGATAACTTACTGTCTCTAAATTAATAAAAAAACACCAGTGTTTTGATAGATTATTTATTTATTTTAATTATATTTTTCTTTTGAATGCTCAAATGAATAGAGATGTGAATGCATATAAGCTTAAGTAAATTATATATAATAGGAACCAATTAAAATATTTGGTTAATGTATATAAAAATGTCCAACTTATCTAGAAAAAGGAGACCTTCAATCAAGGTGGTGGATGACAGATAACCAAAGTAGTCACTTGCCACTCTGTTTATGTCATTAGACTTTAATTCTCCATTGCCGTGTTTCAAATTTTTCTACACTAGTACATTTTGATTATGATTTTCTTGTAAAAATATTGGCAGTGATTGTTTCTTAGGCTCGTGCAGTGAGGGTAGGGATAAAAGGACTAATCCATCAATAATGAGTCAATGATAGACAACCAAAGTAGTCACTTGCCACTTTGTTTATATCACTAGCTTTTGATTCTCCGTTGCCTTGTTTTAAAGTTTTCTACACTAGTACATTTCGATTATGAATTTCTTTTAAATATATGTGGTAGTGATTGTTTCTTTAGCTCGTGTAGTGAGGGTAGAGATAAGAGGACTAATCCATCAATATTGTAGCTCATATCTTAGTCTATGAAGACTTCATTTGTTCAAGATGCTATAAGAACTAATTCTACCAAGGCTTGCTCATCTAAGATATTCTCTGCATACTTCAAAAGTGTTGCCAAAACAATTAGAAGCTTTATCATCAATAATCCAATAACTCTTATCTTATCAATGATGACTTTATGCACCAAGTTTTTGTCTTCAAGGACTTTTCAATAGATTCCAAAATCATAACATCGGTAATTGATTATAAACATAATTGGGGCAGATTGGAATATATTTGATCTATGGGGTCAAGAAGAAAAAAATTCTAGATAGTCTGGACTAGAGAATTCCCTTTAATCTCTGCAGGAAGAAAATACTCACACCAGTTGGAATTGGTTAGTCCTGGAAAATAAATAAATAAAATAATTAAGGACCATTATGACTAGTGAATCTCTCTTGATCTATGTAATAAAAAATATTGTTATCTTCTGCTAGGGTTTATGATATTTATATTCCTCCACGATTACCAATATGACAGTTTTCGTACCTATAGACTTAATTCTACAACTAATGCAAGTAGTTGTAGATTTGACATCATATACAATTTATATTTCATAAGATAATGCATCTACCAAGACTATTAATATGGTGGGAACTAATTATATAATTTGTTATTTTAACCATGCTAAGAGAAGATATTAAATGAAATATATATATGATGGGCATTGGAAATATGGAACTATGTAGCGGCCTTGATATAGTTCTTATAGGAAATATCATTTAAACCAACTACTTAATAACTGAAAGGAATAATTTAAAAAAAAAAAAAAAAGGAGAGATTTTCAAAGGTTTACAATGGTGAAAGGATTGAAAAGTAAAATAAATGTTTTTTAAACTCATATTCCATCCACCACCACTACAGACAACATAAAATTATTTTACAAAGACTAGAATTGAAAAGTAAAATATTTTGCTATTAATACAGTCACAAAAATTTGCATAATTGAAAGCATTTCATCCACAAGCAGTTGATAGAAAATATATGATACATATTTGGATGCATCTTGAATTGAAGATGTGCTACATCATTGACTGATTAGTCATCTTACCCCTGCCCTCACTGCATGAGGTCTAAGAAACAATTGCAGCCATATATTTTCTGATAAGTCATGATCAAAAGCTGCTCATCTAAAATGATACAAGGCATTAACTGTAGGCTAGGAAATTATAGAACTTTTATTTCTATAAAATGTAGCTGTCGTGAGGACCATGCAAAAGGACTAATTCTAACAAGGCTTGCTCATCCAAGACGTTCTCTGTATATTTCCAGAGTGTTGCCAATGCAGTTAGAAGCTTTATCATCAATAATCCAATAAATATATCTTATCAATGATGACTTTAAAATCAATAATTTAGCACCAAGTTTTTGTCTCAAGGACTTTTCAATAGATTCCAAAATCATAACACTCAAACCATATCATCCATAATTGATTATAAATAGGATTGAGACAGATAGGAATATATTTGGTCTATACATGCAGTCTTGAACAAGATAATTCTAGAACCATTTTGTTAAAGAATTCCCCTTAATCTTTGCAGGTAGAAAATACTCAAACCAGCCGGAATTGGTTGGTCTTGAAAATAAATTTCTGTCCAAACTAGAGAATCTCCATTGATCTTCATAGGTAAAAAATATTGTTATCTTCTACCAGATTTATGATGTTTATATTCCTCTGCAATTAACAATGTAACAGTTTTACGTATCTATAGACTTAATTCTACACTAATGCTAGTACTAGTAGATTTGACATCATACAATTTATATTTCACTAAGATAATGTATTGCACAAGAATATCAATATGGTGGAAACTAACTAATCATAATGTCATTTTAATCATGCTAAGAGAAAAACATTAAGTGAAAAAAGAGGATGGGCATTGGAAATATGGAACGACGTAGTGGCCTTGATAAAGTTCTTGCAAGAACCATCATTTAAGCCAGCTACTTAATAAATGAAAGAAAGTGTTAAAAAAATTAAAAAAAGACAGATTTTCAAAGGTTAACCATGGTGAAAGGATTGAAAAGTAAACTAAATAGTTCTTCAACTCACGTTCCATCCACCACCACTACAGATCATAACATAAAATCATTTCACAAAGACAAGAATTGAAAAGTAAAATATTTTGCTATTAATACAATCACAAAATTTTTCATTATTGAAAGCATTTCATCCACAAGTAGTTAAGTAGCTAGTGTACACAATCTTTAGTAAAACATCCTTGAGATACATTAGCATCCAATAGCTTTTCTGCCCTGTTCTCACTTACATTATTTATAGTACAATATGAGTTAAACTAAACCGAACATAATTTTCATCATCATCAAGAAACTTATGTCAGCTTCATTGTAGTTTATGAAGTCTTCAATTTCCCATTAACTTCTCAAAACTGGAATTTGACCATGCGGTGTATTCTGCAACAAGCCGTGCAAAAGATGATGATTTGTCCTCTAGCAATTTTGTGGGAGAATCATACTCCTCGATAAGTCCTATACCAACATATTGAAAATCAAGAATATTTCACACTAACACAATACAGTCGAAAACTTTTAGATTTTTAGTACAATCATACTAACCGTGACCAGGGGCGGACCCATGCCTGGGTCAGGGGAGACATGTGCCCTCTTGAAATTTTTTTTAAACAAAAAAATTTGCTTAATTTACTTTACAGTAAGAGTTAAATACACAATACCCCTCTGAGGTTCAATTAAATACAAGCAAGTGAATATTTTCGCTTTTATAACACCATGCCTCCCTATTAATAGTGGATGTTGGATGCCGTTAGGAATAAGAAGGGTAAAACAGTAATTTTATATTTATTTACAGTTTTATGAAAATATAAACAAATTGAAGGAATTAAAAAATATATGAAAAGAAGAGAAAAGGAAAAAAAAAACTGCTCAATGTTCATCATCTCCATCGTCACAACCGAAACCATCAACTTCATCATCACAACCAAATCAAAACCATCATCTCCATCATCTTCATCATCTCAACCAAATCAAAACTCTCTATCTTCTCCCTCTTCTCTCTCTCTCTCTATCCTTTCTTTATTCTCTCCCCCACCCAAATTTCTGGGTTTTCATTCATCTAGAAACTCGGATCTTCAAGTTGAAGACCCGGATCTTCAATCTTCAAAAAATTAAAAGAGAAAAAAAAAAATCAATCTTCACCCTTCATCAACCTTACCCAATCCATCATCTTCTTTATCAACCTCACCATTCTTCACCATCAATCAACCTTACCCAATCCATCACAAAAACAACATTACAAAAACAAATCTATCAAAAAATAAAAAATCCATTAACAAAAATACTGGGTGCTCTGTCGATGGTGCCACCAGCGAAGACCCAGAACTGGGTCTACAAAACGGGTCTAGATCTCCCCAATGGAGACTAATTGGGTCTCCACATGAGAGCTCGTCATCGTCAAACTAAGCCGAAAGGAGGGTTCCGATCGACGGCGGGCAGGCGACGGTCTGGGTTGGAAACCCAGATCGACGTCTGGGTTTTGATCAAAACCCAGACGCTCGATACCCAAACGTCGATCTGGGTATCCGAGTAGGAGAAGGAGAAGATGAAGATGAAGAAAAAGAAGAGAAGAAAGAGGAGAGAGAGAGAGGGATGTCGACCGATGAAGAAGATGAAGAAAAAGAAGAGAAGAGATCTGATTTAAAAATATTAAATTTATTTTAAAGTTTTAAATTTATTTTTTAAAAAATAAAATCATAAAGCTAAGGATATTTTAGTCATTTTACTTAAATAATCGGTCAAACTTCATCTTTAACATTGGTTGACTATTAATAGGAGGGTAAAGTGTTATAAAAATAAAAATGTTCACACGTCTGTATTTGAGTTAACCTCAGAGGGATATTATGTATTTAACTCTTACAGTAATTAAAAAAAAAAAAAAAAAAAAAAAAACTTAACTATTGCAGTCTGCAGACTGCAACGTGCAACAGTGTGTATAGTTTGTAGATGCTATGAAATAAATGCTACAACTATCAATTTCAATTAATTTTTTTATTTTTAATTATTATTATTATTGTTTATCTTTTATCATTTTATTTAAAAACCGATTTATATATTACAAATTTTTTCTGCTATACCCCACTTTTCATTCCAATTTCGTGTCTTATTTCACTTTTTTAATTGTTTATTATTTTTTATTCAATTACTTATTTTTCCTATTTCTAATAAAATTAACCTCCTTTCTTATTTATTACTTCTATTGGATCTAATTTTCTTACTTCTAATATTTTTCCTACTCCTAATTAATTAATAGCTTCTTTTTTCAATTTTATTTTGTCAGTTCTCTCCTATATAAGTTCTATTTACTTCTACTTTTTATGTGCTATACAAAATCCATTGACAATTTGTAAATTTAGTGAACATTTTTTTTCTTTTTCTCTTCATCTTTATTTGATATCTCTTTATTTTTCCTTTGACATTTTGTGGCTTACCAGTGGTCTCTTAAATTAATTACTTTTTTAATTTATTTATTTTTAATAATTTGAATTCAATATACATCACATCAATAAACCCTAAAATCTTAAACTATAAATTGTTGCTTTAAAGTTATCCATGAATAATGTATTGTCATAATTCAATTATATATATAAAATATTGTTTACGTTATAGTTTTATTTTATTTAGAATCAATAAATTATTATTAATTTTTTTATTATGTTTTTATTCGTTGTGAAATAGTTATGGAGAGATATATAAAAGGAAAACCATCACTTGAGTTGAAATCATCTTCTTCAAAGAAAAATTGTGTTAAAGTCAATTTGTCAAATCTCCCTGCTGATCCAAGGCTTCAAACTAAAATATGAGACTATGATCCTAATGTCCGTGAGCAAGTTCAGAGAGCATATCTGCTAAAAGGTCTTTATCCAAAAAACTTCTCATCTATTAAACTTTTGGCACTTGAAGATCAACTTAAGAATTATATTGTAGTCATGCACTCTAATATTAAATTTTCATAATTAAATGGTCTTATAGATTTGGCACAAAAAATGGTTGCGAAAAAACAAGATAAGGTTTTTTCATTAGTTTACTTGCTCTTGACATTGGTATTATTACTACCTGTTGCAACTGCTATCATTGAAAGAACATTTTCTGCTATGAATATTATGAAGACTAAATTGCGTAATCGAATGGGAAATCAATGGTTAAATGATAGTTTGCTTGTATATATGGAGAAAGATATTTTCAACAAAATTGATAAAGAAGTTATCATAAAACAATTTCAAGATATGAAGCCTCGTCGAGGAAAATTATAATTTTATATAATTTATGTTTTTTTATTCTTTATTATTTATTTTAATGAATTTATTAGAAATTTTAAACATAAAACTATTTGTTTTGCCTAAATATAATATATGTTTTATTTTATTTAAACTTTATAGTGTTATCAAATATTCTTTTACATAAAAATATTACATATTTAATATGTTTTTAAGTTTCAATATTTTTGTTACTTTGTTCATGTGCTCCTTCTAAACAAATTTTTTGAGTCTGCCATTAACAGTGACTCAAAAGCAGAACCATATTGCTGTCAAGAACAGAAGTTATGCGATGGTTATGACTGTGCAATCAGAGAAATGTTGCCTAAGAGTTTGCTGAATGAGATTATCTGTAGCAGTGTCGACAGATGCAGTAGCTTCATCGAGCACCAAGACTTTACTTTTCTTGAGTAGCACACGACCGAGACAGACCAGCCGTCTCTGTCCCATGCTCCAATTCTCTCCATTCTCGGTAACTGCAACGCGCATATGCTCTTGTATAATAAATAATCTGAGTCATAATAGAGCTTGAAAAATTTTGCAAAAGTTAGTACAACACTAACCTCTAGAATCTAGCTTTCCTTCTTTCTTCCTAACTTCATCTCCAAGTTGCCACTTATCCAAAGCCTATTACAGTACTTGTTAGCAAATTCCATCCGAAATGGAATGAAGAAATGTCGCAAGCATAAACTTCTTACTACAACCAATTCAAATCAACGCAACTCCCAAATCTGCTCATCGGTGTACTCTTCAAGAGGGTCCAGATTGTTCCTCACAGTCCTTTCAAATATTGTTGGATCCTCAGGAATAATACTTAGGGATTGTTTGTTTTTTACATTTAACACTTAATGGTGCTTAATTAAGCTAATTAAGAGATTTTTGTTTGTTTTTTTAAGTGGTCAAACCACTTAAAACAACCGAAAAACCACTTAAAAAAAAAGTTATATTTTTTGACTTTTCACTTAATACAAAATCACTTAATGATTTTATAAATATATTATTCCAAATTTATCCTTCCTAAAATAACATATTTCCAAGTTTATCTTAGTTTTACATTATATAAATTTCTTTTAATGCTTTAACAAACAATATTGAAAAAATAAAAACCCTAAACATCTTAACATTAAATTTTCTTATAGTTGAATTATTATATTTCTTCAATCAAATTTCGGTAAGAATCTTTATTGTTTTTTCTTTATTAATCTACTTGTAGAGTAGTCCATATTATGTTTATTTGTTAAAGATTCACTGAGTAATTAGTGTTTTTTTGTTTATGTATATTGATGAAAATTTATTTGTGTATAATAAAACCTCAAAATTTCTCCTCTTGTTTCACCTTTTGATTTTGTTAAGACCATTTTGTTTATTTTTATTTGAATATATAAATTTAATTGATTCTATTATAATAATTCATCTTATTTTAATAATGAATCAAAATATTTTATATATATAAATGTTTTAATATTTGTTAAATAATTTATTGTAATTGTTTGTATCATATCAAATAAAGTTACTTAACAATTAATAATAAAAGGATATAAATGTTAAACTGTTAGTATTCAGACAATTTTAACTTTGAAAAAAAAAAAAACATGATTATTATACATTCAGAGGTAAGAAAAAAAAAAACAAACATGTTTATCAGATTTCAAATTTTAGTTATTATTCAGTCTTCAGTCTTAAACAGCACTGTTTAGTCTTAAAACAAAAAAACAAACGACCCCTTAGTCTAGACCGCAAATCATGCAGTCCAATTTCTGAGATATTGATGCCATATGTTATAATCTGACGAGCTGCAGGTTCAACGATCCAGAACAATGTTTGAATGAGAGTTGATTTACCATTGTCTGTTCTCCCTACAGTGCCAGTTTTCATTCCTCCTGGGAAAGTGCAAGTGACACCTTGCAAGACAAGCGGCATGTGTGGGGCATAGCGGACCTACATGATAACCATAAATGATTGACTGTATAAACACAATGAAAGAATACCGGTCAGGTTCGTGTAAAAAAGCTAAAATTACGTGGAGATCACGAATATCAACTTCTCCATGTGGTGGCCAAGAACGGCCTCACCTGTTTGCCTCAATCACAAGAGGGGGCTCACTAGGAATAGAAGTGTACTGAAGTATTCTCTCGACTGATAAAATCTTGTTCTCCAAATTGTAAAGGTTCCATATAACCCAAGCTTGTAACATATTTAGATTGAGTCCATATGTCACCCCGAAGGTCGCAATTGCTTTAGAAAGGAAAAGAAAACACCTTTTCAAACTTTCTTACTACCATCAATAACAAGAACAATAATCAAAGTTGGGAATTACTTACCACGATCTATAACTCTCTTAGGAATAGAGATTAAGAATATCATAGAGAAGGCAAATGTAACAGTGGACAACATATCCAGACGGAAGCACAACCATTCCATTGGAGCAGTAGCATGGAATTTGGGTCGAGAATATCCATCCATGAGTTTGATTTTTGTGTCCTGAAACCTTACTTCTTGATCAAAGCTCCTAATAGTTGTTGATCCTGAAATTGTTTCAGCAAAATGTTGTATCACAGGAGCTTTGCATACTCCAACCAAACTTGAGAGTTCTCATGCCGAGGGAATGTAATATTGCTGCATATTGTAAATAATTGTTGTCAGATTTCACGCAGCAGATGTGGAATAACTTACAAAAGATGCAACGAAACACAAAGATTACGATAAAACCCTGCCGTGCAACCTGTGACATCACCACCATAATTCCAAGTAGTTGAATCATTGAGAAGGCAAAGGCCCCAACTTGATATGGAATGTTCAAGTCCACAGCACTTTGGTAGGTAGAAGCCTA
>CM034462.1:35605743-35658833 GCA_019925255.1 Litchi chinensis | reverse complement strand
AAATTCCAGATGTAGTTGGAAAATTGAATTCTCTCAAAGTTCTCAATTTTTCTCATAACAATCTAACAGGTTATATTCCAATATCCTTAGAAAATTTGACAGAGTTGGAATCATTAGACTTGTCTTCAAACAAGCTTCATGGGGAGATTCCTATGCAATTGACAAGTTTGACGTCTCTTTCGGTTCTAAACCTTTCATACAATCAGCTGGAGGGACTTATACCTTCAGGGAAGCAGTTCAATACATTTGAAAACAATAGCTATATCGGGAACCTGGGGTTGTGTGGATTGCCATTGTCAAAAAAATGTAGCAGTGATGACACACCAGAATCAGAGTCACCAAAATCCAAACAACAACAGGATAATCCAACCTGGTTTGATTGGAAAATCATTTTGATGGGTTATGGAAGTGGACTTGTGATTGGCCTATCTATGGGGTATATTATATTCTCAACTGGAAAGCCTTGGTGGTTTGTGAGTATGGTTGAAAGAAAAGTGCTAAAGCTGACTAAAAGATGCAGAAGAGGAAGAAGAAGAAATTAGCAAGTTCTAATCATTCTCTTAATGAGGCAAATGCTCCAAGCTTTGTTATATATGAAAATAATCTGCATTCTTTCTAGTTTTTGTTTGTTTCTTCAATCATATACTTGAATTGTTAAAATCTAAATGGTGTCGTACTTGGTGATATCTTCTTCATTTGTTGTTTGTCACATCAATGATGCCTTGTTCACTGTATAAGATATAGGACTGGTAGATGTTTGTGATTGTGAGCACCACATAGAAATCTTCAAAAACTAGTTTCAATATATATAGGAGATACAAATTCTAAAACATATTTCAATTAGATTAGACATTATTGTTATTTACCAAAAACTTCCTTTTAATTTTTATTTACAGATTTTACAAAGTTGAAGTGTTGGCTGATTGCATCCAATTGCTTGGAAGATGCTATAATCAACAATTCAAGTTCCAGAGTGTCAGAGAAAAATTTCTATCACTCTGGTATATAAATTTCAAGTTGGTATTACTACCATGCAACTTATGTGATATTTTATTTTCAAAATAAATTTAGTGTAATAAATCTCTGCAAGTTATTATTCATACTCAAGTCTTACATGAAATTTCTTCTAAGATTGCACCACTAGTAATAAAGGGCTCCCTTTTTCCCTCGTTTCAATTATTAAAAAGGCGACTTCTAATTAGATAGCCAACTAAGCTAGTTTTGTCATTTTCAAAAGCATCAATTCAGATGAAGTCTCTGCCTCAAACATTTGTAATACCAAGAGGACAACATAATACCATGCTTTAGTAATAAATTATGTAGAATTAATATAACCTCTAGAGGCTTCTTCCATATGATTTATTAAAAACCATGAAATAAGGCAATATAATCTATGTAAAATATTGTGATCGTAAAAAATGTTAGTGCAAAATTCCAGCTTTTCACACTGATCATTTTTGTTCCATTTAATGCCTTATGTTAATGAGCTTTAGAATAATTGATTACAACCATTTCCCTGAGTATCGATCTCACTATGAATTGCATGTAGCAATTCCCTGTCACATAAATCAAGCCTTCTGCTTCTATGAAAATAACATATGAATTATTCATACAAAAGCACTTTTGCATTAGAAATTTGTTGAATGACATGTCTTAGGAGCTGCTGACGTGGAATTGAAGTTGTCAAAGTTCTGTTAGGCTTGTTCTAGTGTTCAGCTACTTTCTAGGAAATTTCTGTTATGAAATGTGCAGCAGATTTGGCTGCAATTTTTATGTTTTTTCGGTTTCAAATAATTTGTATAAATAAGTGCTTTGATGATCAATGAAAATAAGCTTTTAGAAGTCTCAAAAATCAGTGTGTTTCTCACAACTTATGCACTGTTTATCAAAAGAAAACTAACAAATTGGTATCAGAGCTATAGTTCTTGAGAGACCTGTGAGGTTGAGTGAGCGTGACTACACTTACCTTCTGCCCTGTTCAAAACACAGAAGCCTATAACTGATTCAGAATGAGTTCAGAAGCTTCATCGAATGCATTAGCACCTCCAGAGTTTGATGGAACGAATTATCAAATGTGGGCTGTTCGAATGGAAACCTACCTTGATGCTAATGATCAATGGGAAGCCACTGAAAATGAGTACATAGTTCCTCCTTTACCTAACAATCCAACTGTGGCTCAAATAAAAAATCACAAGGAGATGAGGCAAAGGAAATCAAAAGCAAAGGCTAGCTTATTCGCAGCTGTTTCATCTACAATTTTCACCAGAATCATGACACTAAAAACAGCAAATGAAATTTGGAACTTCTTGAAGAAGGAGTATGAAGGAAATGAACGAGTCAAAGGCATGCAAGTTCTGAATTTGATTAGAGAATTCGAGATGCAGAGAATGAATGAATCAGAAACAATCAAAGACTACTCTGATAGACTCCTCGACATTGTTAACAAAGTAAGGCTTCTTGGAACTGATTTTTCTGATTCTAGAATAGTTCAAAAAATTCTTGTAACAGTTCCTGAAAAGTTTGAGGCCACAATATCATCTCTAGAAAATTCTAAGGATGTGTCAAGTATTACTTTGGCAGAAGTATTGAATGCATTACAGGCTCAGGAACAAAGGAGACTTATGAGGCAAGTAGGATCTGTGGATGGCGCATTTCAAGCTATATCACAGAAAAATATGCACAAGACAGAAAAGCAAAGCAACAACAGTAATAGCAGCAACAACACTACATTTCCGTCATGTCCTTACTGCAAAAAAACCAATCATTCACAGAAAAGGTGTTGGTGGAGGCCGGATATAAAATGTCACAAGTGTGGACAGTTAGGGCATGTGGAAAGAGTATGCAAATCTCAACAGCAGCAAGGAGAAGCCAAGACTGTTACTGAACGACCTGAAGAGGAGCAACTGTTTGTGGCATCATGTTTTGCTACCAATAGTTCCACAGAAAGTTGGCTTATAGATAGTGGTTGTACAAGCCACATGACTTATGATCAAGAGCTTTTCAAAGAGCTTGATAAAACTGCCATTTCTAAAGTTAGAATTGAAAATGGAGCATATCTTGAAGTAAAAGGCAAAGGAATAGTGGTAATTGAAGGTCACATAGGTTTGAAATTAATTTCTAATGTCTTATATGTTCCTGAAATTAATCAAAATCTTTTGAGTGTTGGTCAGCTACTGGAAAAAGGATATAAGGTGCTGTTTGAAGACAATCATTGCTTGATTACTGATGCACAAGGCAGAGAGGTGTTTAAAGTCCAAATGAAAGGGAAAAGCTTTACCTTGAATATGCTGGAAGATGAACAGGCTGCAATACACAAAGAAGATAGCAATACAATGCTTTGGCATAAGAAATTAGGGCACTTTCATCATAAGGCTCTACTTTTTATGAAGAAGAACAATCTTGGAGAAGGCTTGCCTGAACTAGAGGAGGAGCTTTCTGCTTGTGCAACCTGTCAGTATGGGAAGCTGACAAGGCTCCCTTTTCCAAAAAACAAGGCTTGGAGGGCTACACAGAAACTGCAGTTGGTACACACAGATGTGGGAGGACCTTAGAAAACACCATCATTGAACGGCAGTAAGTTTTACATTGCTTTCATTGATGATCACACAAGAATGTGTTGGATTTATTTTATGAAATTCAAATCTGAGGTTGCTGACATCTTTTGGAAGTTTAAAGCTTGGGTGGAAAATCAAAGTAGGTGCAAAATACAGGTGATAAGATCCAATAATGGAACTGAATACACCTTAGAAAAATTTAACAAGTTGTGTGAGAATGCAGGCATTGAGCACCAGCTGACGGCACCTTATACCCCTCAACAGAATGGGGTGGTTGAGAGAAAAAACAGAACACTTATGGAGATGACAAGGTGTTTGCTGCATGACAAAGGGCTGCCAAAGAAATTCTGGGCTGAGGCTGCAAACACAGCAGTTTTTTTGTTGAATAGATTGCCAACAAAGGCTTTGCAACAAAAGACTCCATTTGAAGCATGGTATGGCTATAAACCAAGGCTGCAAAATTTGAAAATATTTGGTTGTCTTTGTTTCTCTTATATTCCTCAAGTTAAGAGAGACAAATTGGATAAGAAGGCAGAACCTGGAATCTTTATAGGCTATAGTTCAATTTCAAAAGCCTACAGGATATATCTTCCACAAGACAATAAAGTAATTGTTAGCAGGGATGTTCAATTCTTTGAGTCAGATTGCTGGAGCTGGGAGAATAATATGAAACTTGAGTTCGAAGAAGAAGATGATGATATTGATGACAAACCTGTTAAGGGAACCAAGTCACTCTCTGACATATATCAGAGGTGCAATGTTGCTGTAATAGAGCCTGCAGGATATGAAGAAGCTGCTACAAGTCAAAAATGGATGGTTGTAATGAAAGAGGAGCTTGAGATGATTGAGAAAAATCAAACTTGGACCTTAATGGACAGACCTACACATAAAAAGACATTAGGAGTTAAGTGGGTTTTTAGAACCAAACTTAATTTTGATGGTTCAATAAACAAAAACAAGGCAAGGCTGGTCGTTAAGGGATATACTTAGATGTTTGGAGTGGATTTTTTTGAGACTTTTGCTCCGGTCGCTAGATTGGATACCATAAGAATGTTGCTGGCACTTGCTGCTCAAAAGGGCTGGAACATACACCAGATGGATGTCAAATCTGCCTTCTTGAACGGATACTTGGAGGAAGAAATTTTTGTGGAGCAGCCTAAAGGTTTTGTTGTTCAAGGAAAAGAGGAGAAAGTATATCTGCTGAAAAAGGCCCTGTATGGTTTAAAGCAGGCACCAAGGGCCTGGTATAGCAGGATTGATGCACATTTGTTAGACTTGGGTTTTACAAAAAGCCTAAGTGAATTTACTCTTTATCTCAAGAAGGTTGGTGATGAAATACTTGTGGTATCCCTATATGTTGATGATTTGCTTGTTACAGGAAGTAGTATGCAGCAGATTGACACTTTTAAAAGGGAAATGAAGGATGTTTTTGAGATGACTGATCTTGGGAAGATGACATTCTTCCTTGGCATGGAAGTTCAACAAAAGCAGAATGAGATCTTCATATGTCAACATAAATATGCCAAGGAGATTCTCAAAAAATTCAACATGGAGGAGTACAAGCCAACTGCAACCCCAATGAATCAAAAAGAGAAGTTCTGCAAAGAAGATGGAGCAGCAAAGGTTGATGAAAAGCTTTACAGAACCTTAATAGGCTGCTTGATGTACCTGACTGCAACCAGACCAGATATTGTGAATGCTGTAAGTCTACTCTCTAGGTACATGCACTGTCCTAGTGAAATTCATTTTCAAGCAGAAAAAAGAATTGTTAGATATGTCAAGGGTACGATTGACTATGGTTTGAGGTTCTATCAAGTCGAAAATTTCACACTCCATGGTTATTCTGATAGTGATTGGGCTAGTTGTGTTGATGACATGAGAAGTACTTCAGGTTATTGTTTTAGCTTTGGTTCTGCTATTTTTTCATGGTGTTCAAAGAAGCAAGAAATCATAGCTCAATCCACAGCAGAAGCAGAATATGTAGCTGCTGCTGCTGCTGTGAATCAAGCTCTCTGGATTAGAAAATTAATGGCAGACCTGCATATGGAGCAAAAGGAAAGCACACAGATACTTGTAGACAACCAAGCTGCAATTTCAATTGCAAATAACCCAGTGTTTCATGGCAAAACAAAACACTTCAAGTTGAAACTCTATTTCCTAAGAGAGGTACAAAAAGAAGGAGAAATACAGCTGGTCTACTGCAAGACAGAAAATCAGAATGCTGACATCTTGACTAAGGCACTTGTTAAAGTCAGATTTGAGTTCTTGAGGGAAAGGCTTGGAGTCTGCAGCTCCAAAGCCAAGGAGGAGTGTTGAATGACATGTCTCAGGAGCTGCTGATGTGGAATTGAAGTTGTCAAAGTTCTGTTAGGCTTGTTCTAGTCTTCAGCTACTTTCTAGGAAATTTCTTTTATGTAATGTGCAGCAGATTTGGCTGCAATTTTTATGTTTTTTCTGTTTCAAATAATTTGTATAAATAAGTGCTTTGATGATCAATGAAAATAAGCTTTTAGAAGTCTCAAAAATCAGTGTGTTTCTCACAACTTATGCACTGTTTATCAAAAGAAAACTAACAAAATTCCTCCTCCAATCGCTGTTAAATTTTAGTAGTGCAGGACCTCCTGCATGGCCATTATATAAATGATTTAAGAACCTCATGGTCTTCTAGTTGCTTGGCACCACTTAATAGTCAAGTATTACTATCTACTTACAATCTATAAAGATAAGTCTTGAAAGACCAAGACTTCATTGGAACTAAATTAGTGATGGATATTTCTACTGCTTTAACTGCTGTGCAAGACATATCCTTAAATGATGTCTAGACTGTGTCTATCTTTACAAACTGTTCAAACACGTCTTTGAAAAATGTTCTATGTCTAAATTAGTTTGCTTCATGGGTTTGCAAGAAACTGAAAATTGGTGCTGGTCATGGTGAAGGATAAAGGAAAGGTTCAAGAACAAGAGGGTTTATGGTATAAGCTTACTCAGTTTTATCGTTTAGGTGTTTGATGAGTGTCTAATCTTGTATTGTGTTTGTTGAGTAACTTCTACTGGAATAAACAAGGGAGGACTAGCTAGGCTAGATTTGATAACGCAGTTGATAATCAGGTATCTGCATCCCTACAGACCCCTGGCATTCAAGAAATAAGGCTGTAAAGGCATGCCAGAGGCTCTTGGTTTTGTCATTCTAGGCATAAAAAGATGCTACACAATCAGGTATATGCTATGCTATGAATGGAAACTAGTAGTAAAAGACATGGTTTTGTTATTTTGTCTATCGAGATAATTCAAGCGGTGTTATTTAGAGAAATGTTGTGTCAGCTTGAGCCTAGTTAAATAAATGGTGTTGTTTAGAATATGCCGTTGATTGTTTCTGGATAAACTACAGATGACATAGTCACAGACTCGGCTGTTTCTCTTTTCTAGTCTTGTCCCAGAACCCCTGACTCACAACAATTCTTCATCTCTAAAAACCATAAACAACACAACCCATAGGGAGACAAGTGAAGCCAAAGAAATGGCAGTAGCTCAAAGAGAGGAGAGAAGAAAACGAGTCCTCAATATTAGACTTGCCCGAATGAATGTCAGTTGTTATGTTATGGTTTTATTCATGTCAATATTTATGTATACAATAGTTTCATCAACCTAGTGGGGTTCCATAATGTATTAGATTATACTAACATAAACCATGCAATCTCACAACACTTATTTATTCTTGCTGATTTTATTATGGAATGAAAGTATTTATCAAATAATACCAAATAAAATCAAACATTTTAAAGATTTGTAAAATTATGGCTATAAACTAGACCCTCCATTTAATTGCAAAATTATGTGCACTATAAAGTTGTCTAAATTGTTTTATGGCTGTACACTGGACCCTATATTTAATTGCGAAACTATGTGCATTTTGTAATTAAATTCTAAAGCTCTATATTTAGATTACTTTTGTTCTGTTTGTCCTTTTGACGGATCGCAAATGTTGTTTAAATATCCAGAGGATGACATCTAAATGTTCTGTTCGGAAATTTAAATTAAAAGTCGCTGGCCTTATCAAAGTAGAATGTGAGCAAACTACATGCCGCAGGGGAGGAAGTTCTCTACCATATTTCCTGAATCATATCATCTTCTTCCATAGATAGTCATTGATTCTATGTCTATTGGTGTTAGCTTGACTTATGATGGCTGGCTCCAATCAGTTCCATGTATATTGGTAAATTCCCATAATGAAAAATGCATATGTTCTTTAATTGCTTTTGGTAAGCTGAAAACTTTAGACCTTGAGGATGTTCCTCAACTAGATAGTATTGAATATCGATAGTGTAGTTGGGACCTTGCTGGTTTTGAGAAATAAGCTTGAGGCGAATGGTGTTGTGGGGAGTGGATGGACAACACTTAAGCTGACAACAGCATTGCTGTTCTCGGTTTGGAAAGAAATTGCTTTCACTGCTTTCCTTGCTTTTGTGTACACACTGGCCTCCTATGTTGGCCCGTGTCTTATTGACACTTTCGTTCAATACCTCAATGGGAAGTGGGAGTTCAGTAATGAGGGGTATGTTCTTGTTTCTACATCTTTTGTTGCGAAGCTTGTGGAGTGCCTCTGCCAGAGGCACTGATTCATGGTTATGGGACTGGTAATTTAACAGTGCACTCAGCTCCTATTAGATGTTGCCTAAGTTCTTCTAGATTAAAGAATCTAGATTATAGAATTTATACTAATTCGAGTAACGTTTGTGTGACAAGAAGTTTTGTTGGGTCTTTTGAGGTCATAGACAGTAATTTATGTCACTCACCAAGTGGAATTCTTACCTGCTGCTGATCTAATCCTGGTGAGCACTTTACACCACATTTGTCTTCCTACTTAATTCAGCCCTGCTACCATGTTTCATATACTAAACTTGTTCTTATGATTCAGGTCATAAAAGATGGAAAAAGTACACAAGCTGAATGTATGCTGACATTTTAAGTTCAGGAACTGACTTTATGGAACTTGTGGGTGCTCATAAACAAGCCTTATCAACACTTGATTCCATAGAGGGTGGATCTGGTTCTGGAAAAGAAGGTATAAGCAAAGAAAATGATGAGAGCAGTACAAATGGGGTTGTCGAGAAAGAAGAAAATAAGGTCTCACAGAATGGTAAATCAGATGAAGTAGCTGGGCCAAAGGGGCAGCTAGTTCAAGAAGAAGAAAGAGAGAAAGATAAAGTTGGGTTCTCGGTGTACTGGAAATACATCACAACTGCTTATGTAGAAGCTCTTGTGCCTTTCATATTGCTTGCTCAGATTATGTCTTAGATCCTTCGAATTGGCAGCAATTATTTGATGGCATGGGCAACCCCGATGTCAAAGGATATGAAACCTCCAGTTGGGAGTTCCATGCTTATAGTTGTCTATGTAGTGTTGGCTATTGGAAGTTCTTTTTGCATCCTTGTCAGATCAACACTTCTTGAAACTGCTGGGTACAAAACTGCCACTCTACTCTTCAATAAGATGCATTTGTGCATTTTCCGTGCTCCCATGTCTTTCTTTGATGCAACCCCAAGTGGATGAATTCTGAACAGAGTAAGTGAATATCAATTTCAAACTCCATTTAGTTGAAGCAGTTGATGTAAATTATGTCAAGTAATGCATACTTGCCTAAATTATCTGCTTTCATCATAGGCTTCTACTGACCAAAGTGCTGTGGACTTGGACATTCCATATCAAGTTGCGGCCTTTGCCTTCTCAATGATTCAACTACTTGGAATTATGGTGGTGATGTCACAGGTTGCACGGCAGGGTTTTATCGTTTTCATTCCCGTGATTGCTTTGTGCCTCTGGTATCAGGTAATCTTTGTGTTTCGCTGCATCTCTTGTAAGTTATTCCACATCTGCTACATGAAATCTGACAACAATTATTTACAATATGCAGCAATATTACATTCCCACGGCATGAAAACTTTCAAGTTTGGTTGGAGTATGCAAAGCTCCTGTGATACAACATTTTGCTGAAATAATTTCAGGATCAACAACTGTTATGAGCTTTGATCAAGAAGCAAGGTTTCAGGACACAAAAATCAAACTCATGGATGGATATTCTCGACCCAAATTCCATGCTGCTGCTGCAATGGAATGGTTGTGCTTCCGTCTGGATATGTTGTCCGCTGTTACATTTGCCTTCTCTTTGATATTCTTAATCTCTATTCCTAAGAGAGTTATAGATCCTGGTAAGTAATTCCCAACTTTGATTATCTTTCTTGTTATTGATGGCAGTAAGAAAGTTTGAAAAGGTGTTTTCTTTTCCTTTCTAAAGCAATTGTGGCCTTAGCGGTGACACATGGACTCAATCTAAATATGTTACAAGTTTGGGTTATATGGAACCTTTACAATTTGGAGAACAAGATTTCATCAGTCGAGAGAATACTTCAGTACACTTCTATTCCTAGTGAGCCCCCTCTTGTGATCGAGGCAAACAGGCCAGGCCGTTCTTGGCCACCACATGGAGAAGTTGATATTCGTGATCTCCAGGTAATTTGAGCTTTTTTACACTAACTTGACCGGCATTCTTTCATTGTGTTTATACAATCAATCATTCATGGTTATCATGTAGGTTCGCTATGCCCCACATATGCCACTTGTCTTGCAAGGTGTCACTTGCACTTTCCTAGGAGGAATGAAAACTGGCACTGTAGGGAGAACAGGCAATGGTAAATCAACTCTCATTCAAACATTGTTTCGGATCGTTGAACCTGCAGCTCATCAGATTATAACATATGGCATCAATATCTCAGAAATTGGACTGCACGATTTGCGGTCTAGACTAAGTATTATTCCTCAGGATCCAACAATGTCTGAAGGGACTGTGAGGAACAATCTAGACCCTCTTGAAGAGTACACCGATGAGCAGATTTGGGAGGTGCGTTGATTTGAATTGGTTGTAGTAAGAAGTTTATGCTTGCAACATTTCTTCATTCGATTTCGGATGGATTTTGCTAACATGTTCTGTAATGCTTTTAGGCTTTGGATAAGTGCCAACTTGAAGATGAAGTTAGGAAGAAAGAAGGATAGCTAGATTCTAGAGGTTAGTGTTGTATTAACTTTTGCAAAATTTTTCAAGCTCCATTATGATTCTCATTATTTATTGTACAAGACCATATGCGCATTGCAGTTACCAAGAATGGAGAGAATTGGAGCATGGGACAGAGACAGCCGGTCTGTCTCGGTCGTGTGCTACTCAAGAAAAGTAAAGTCTTGGTGCTCGATGAAGCTATTGCATCTGTCGACATTGCTACAGATAATCTCATTCAGCTAACTCTCAGGCAACATTTCTCTGATTGCACAGTCATAACCATTGCGCATTGCGTAACTTCTGTTCTTGATAGCGATATGGTTCTGCTTCTAAGTCATGCTTGGTATGATTGTACTAGAAATCTAAAAGTTTCTGATTGCATTTTGTTATTGTGAAATATTCTTGATTTTCAATATGTTGGTATAGGACTCATCGAGGAGTATGGTTGTCCCACAAAATTGCTAGAGGACAAATCATCATCTTTTGCACAGCTTGTTGCAGAATACATCGCAAGGTTAAATTCCAGTTTTAAGAGGTTAATGGGAAATTGAAGACTTCATAAACTACAATTTAGCTGACATAAGTTTCTTGATGATAATGAAAATTACGTTCGGTTTAGTTTAACTCATATTGTACGATAACTAATGTAAGTGAGAACAGGGCAGAAAGCTATTGGATGCTAATGTACCTCAAGGATGTTTTACTAAAGATTGTGTACACTAGCTGGTTAACTACTTGCAGATGAAATGCTTTCAATAATGAAAAATTTTGTGATTTTGTTAATAGCAAAATATTTTACTTTTCAATTCTTGCAAGAACTTTATCAAGGTCACTATGTAGTTCCATATTTCCAATGCCCATCCTCTTTTTTCATTTCTCTTAGCATGATTAAAATGATATATTGTAATTAGTTAGTTTCCACCATATTGATATTTTTGTGAGATGCATTATCTTAGTGAAATATAAATTGTATGATGTCAAATCTACTACTGCTAGCATTAGTTGTAAAATTAAGTCTATAGATATGTAAAACTGTCACATTGGTAATTGCGAAGGAATATAAATATCATAAATCTGGCAGAAGATAACAGTATTTTTGCCTACGTGGATCAATGGAGTTCTCTAGTTTGGACAGAAATTTAATTTCCAAACCAACCAATTTCAGCTGGTTTGAGTATTTTTTACTTGCATAGATTAAGGGGATTTCTTTAGTCCGAAGGGTTTTGGAATTATTTTTTTGAGGACTGTAGAGACCAAATATATTCCAATATGCCTGAATCTTGTTTATAATCAATTACAGATGTTATGGTTTGAGTATTATGATTTTGGAATCTATTGAAAAGTCCTTGAAGACAAAAACTTGGTGTTAAATTATTGACAATAAAGTCATCATTGATAGGATAAGAGTTATTGGATTATCGATGATAAAACTTCTAATTGCATTGGCAACACTCTGGAAATACACACAGAACGTCTTGGATGAGCAAGCCTTGGTAGAATTAGTCCTTTTGCGTGGTCCTTACCTCAAGACAACCACAGTTTATAGAAATAAAAGTCTTGTAATTTCCTATCCCATAATTAGTGCACTGTATCATTTGGATGAGCACCATTTGATCATGACTTCCCAGAAAATATCTGGTTGCAATTGTTTCTTAGACCTCATGCAGTGAGGGTAGGGGTAAGATGACTAATCAGTCAATGATGTAGCACACCGTCAATTCAAGATGCATCCAAATATGTATCATCTATTTTCTATTAACTGCTTGTGGATGAAATGCTTTCAATTATGCAAATTTTTGTGACTGTATTAATAGCAAAATTTTTTACTTTTCAGTTCTTGTCTTTGTAAAATAATTTTATGTTGTTGTCTGTAGTGGTCGTGGATGAAATATGAGTTAACAAAACATTTATTTTACTTTTCAATCCTTTCACCATCGTAAACCTTTGAAAATCTTCTTTTTTTAAAAAAAAAAAATTATTCCTTTCAGTTATTAAGTAATTGGTTAAATAGTATCCCCTATAAGAACTACATCAAGGCCACTACATAGTTGCGTATTTCCAAGGCCCATCATTTTTTTTCTTTTTTATTTTTCATTTAATATCTTCTCTTAGCATGATTAAAATAACATATTATATAATTAGTTCCCACCACATTAATAGTCTTGTTAGATGCATTATCTTATGAAATTTAAATTTTATATGATGTCAAATCTACTATTACTTGCATTAGTTGTAGAATTAAGGGATTGTTTGTTTTTTCAATTTAAAATCTAATAGTGTTGAATTATAACTATTAAGTTATTATTATTATTTTTTTTTAAGTGGTCAAACCACTTAAAAATATAAAAAAAAAAAAAAACTAAAAAAATTAAGTAAGAATTTTTTAATTTTTACTTAATTACAAATCACTTAATGATATTTAAAAATTTTTATTCCAAATTTATCCTCTCAAAATAACATAATTTCAAATTTTCTTTTCTTTTCTTTTTTTTTTTTTTTTTACCTTGATACTTATAAGAAATATATTTGAAAAGTAAAATCTAAATATATCTCATCCCAAATTATCTTGGAATTAAACTAATATATTTTAATTTATAATTTAAACATTCTTTTTATATTTTTTAATCATATTTTAATTATAAATAAAATATTATTAATATGTATATAAAAAATGTTCATAATTTATTAAATTATTTATTTTTAGATGTTTATATTACATTAATTGAAGTTATATAACAATAAATAGTAAAAAAAGTATAAATGTTGATTTATTAGTTTTCAGATAATTTTAAATTTAAAAAACAAACAAATTTATAACATATTCAAAAATAAAGGAAAAAAAAACAAATAAACATATTATTTAGATTTTAGATTTCAATTACTATTCAATTTGTAGTCTTCAGCAGTATTATTTAATCTTCAGACAAAAAAACAAGCGACCCCTAAGTCTATAGGTACGTAAAACAATCATATTGGTAATTGTGGAGGAATATAAATATCATAAACCTAGCGAAGGTAACAATATTTTTTGCCTACATAGATCAAGAGAGATTCACTGGTCATAATGGTCCTTAATGATCATTATCATTATTATTATTATTATTATTATTATTTTTCAAGGACCAACCAATTCCAACTGGTGTGAGTATTTTCTTCCTGCATAGATTAAAGAGAATTCTCTATTCCAAACGGTCTATAATTTTTTTTCTTCAAGACCCAAATATATTCCATTCTATCCCAATTATGTTTATAACCAATTACAGATGTTATGATTTTGGAATCTATTGAAAAGTTTTGTAAGACAAAAACTTGGTGCATAAAGTCATCATTGATAAGATAAGGTTATTTAATTATTGATGATAAAGCTTCTAATTGCTTTGGCAACACTTTCGAAATATGCAGAGAACACCTTATAACATATTTAGAAGTAAAAGAAAAAAAAAACAAATAAACATATTATTTAGATTTTAAATTTTAATTACTATTCAGTTTGTGGTCTTCAGCAGTATTATTTAGTCTTCAGATAAAAAACAAACAACCCCTAAATCTGTAGGTACGTAAAATAGTCATATTGGTAATTGTGGAGGAATATAAATATCATAAACTTAGTGAAGATAACAATATTTTTTGCCCACATAGATCAAGAGAGATTTACTAGTCACAATGGTCCTTAATTATCATTATTATTATTATTATTATTATTATTATTATTATTATTATTATTTTCAAGGACCAACCAATTTCAACTAGTGTGAGTATTTTCTTCTTGCATAGATTAAAGGGAATTCTCTATTCCAAACGGTCTATAATTTTTTTTTTTTCAAGACCCAAATATATTCCATTCTATCCCAATTATATTTATAATTGTTATACCCATTTTCTCGTTCGGCCCAAATGGACCAGTACAAGCCTTATTAACTTGAACAGAAGCAAGGGCCCAGGAGGCTCAAGGTTGGAACCATCGGTTGTAAGCCCAGCTCGAGAGGTCATCCAGGTCGCGAACCAACAACAGTTCCCAGAATGCCTCCTGTCTGTACCTTCAGCTCGTGGATCTCGCGAGGGTCGAACAGGTCACGAGCTCGCGGGAACCTCCAGACCGTCTTACCTCTCCTCCTAGTCACATCAGCTCTCCTCCAGTGTGCATCACCTGGCTGACCTGAAGGGCTTACTCAGGAGATATCGTGTATAGCAAGCTGTCAGAATTACCAACTCTCATGATTTCTCGCCGGAAACTGCCTACACAATTACCCAGAAGTATTTAATGAAGTGAAAACCTCTTCAGGTATATTAAATGCAGACTTGTGCAGGAAGATAATCATCATTACCTTTACAATTAATGCAGCATGACAATGTCAAGATTAGTTGAAACTAGCCGTTGCCAGTAGCGTGTATAACTTTCTTTTGTATTTTTTATTGTGATCTCCCCTCCTCTATAAAGATGGGAGACTTTTTTACTGTACAGATAAGTTAAAAACATACTAGAGAACTGTCACTCTATCGGAATTACTCCAGAGTGACCGTGGATGTAGGTGTAGTCACTGAACCACGTAAAAATCCTTGTGTTTCTTCTCTCTCTCTTTCTCTTTAATTCCTCATTGATCACCTCATTAAATCCGACCAACCTCCAGAACCAACATTCCTTCACCTAAATTAATCACCACCAACCTTAAACTTCATTAATTGCTCATTTACTATCCTTCCATCAGTACGACCAGGACCTTTAATTACTAAGCTCGCCGTCTGGGCCCCAGAATCTCTGGTTGACCGTTTCCGGACGTCAACATCTTTTTGACGCTAGAAGGAGGGCCCAACAGTGACCCGGTAATCTTCATCTAATCACTATTTCACATTCACTTATACTTGTCTGTCATGGCTAGGATCAAGGCAACAAGGAGTGTCGGAGTGGCAGAAGAACGACATGAAATTCGAGAGGAACAGAGCGCCTCACCTTCTGGAAACGAGGTCGCTCAGGAATGGCAGTAGCGCCAGCGAGCTCTAGAAGATACAGTAAAGGAGTTAACAACGACAGTCAGGGCGTTGATAGAAGTCCAAGCCCGTGCGGTGCAAAGACAGGTGGAGGTCGCACCACCAGGCAGAGCTCACCGTCGACCTTCAGAAGAAATCCCAACTCCAGAAGGGGTAGCCGCTAGGGAAAGGTCGCTGACTGAAGGATCAGCCCGCTCCTCGAACTTACACCCAAGGAGAGCCAGGGGGCGGAACCAAGAGCGGGAGATCTCACCTCGCCCGAACGGGATAAGGGCAAGGGCGAGCATCGAGGGCGCCAGGCGCGAAGAGGGTAGTCGTGGGCCAGAACGAGTCCGCGGATACCGTGCAGGTTATGAGCCCGAGCCGCAAAGGGCCGCCAGACATGTAGAAGCTTTCGGCGAAGAGGGTAGGTCACAGAACCGTCACTTTGGGGAGCAGGAAAGTACCAGTAGATGGAACCCCAGTCGGCGATCTCTGACCCAAGACCCAGTAGTAGAGGAATTGTTACAGAGGGTCCAGCAATTAGAAGCTCGACCTGGAGGCCAGACCGGGGAAGAGCGGGAGAATCGCAGGGTACCATTCACCCGGGAGATCGAGACAGTACCCTTACCAGCAAAGTTTAAACTCCCCAATATTCCTTCATACGGAGGCAGGACAGATCCTTACGACCATCTGGACGCTTTCAATGTACAGATGGATCTTCAGACAGACGACCCGCTGGTCAAGTGCCGAGTATTCCCAGCTACTCTAGGGGATGCTCCGCGAGCTTGGTTCAAAGGCCTCCCAGCCTGCAGCATCGGAAGCTGGAGAGAATGTTAGAAGAGGTTCCTGGACCAATATAAGGCCTTGAGGAAGCAGCTCGCGCCAGCCTGTCACCTCGCTACCATTTTCCAAAGACAAAACGAATCCCTGAAGGATTATATCACTCGGTTCAGAGAAGAGGTGAGTAATGTGGAAACGCCCTCTGACGAGAGTATTTTAACAGCTATTTCTGCAGGGCTCAGGAAAGACGAGAAGCTGTACGAAAGCATTTACAAATCCCCAGTGAAGGATCTAGGGGAGTTTTACGAAAGGGCTGCTAAAGAAATCAGATGGGAAGAAGCCTTCGGGGCTAAGAAACCCGGCGGTCAGCGGGGTGAAGCGAGCGGTTCCCACTGCGAGAAGAGGAAGAACCATGGCGGTGATAAGCCAGGGGAGCCGAGACACCAGACTGCCAATGTTGTGGTGAAGCGAGCTAGACCAGGGCCAAGGGTGGAGCGACCCCGGCGTCCGAGCCGATATGAAAGCTATAGTGTGTTATCGGACAGGCAAGACAGGATCTTCGCCGCAGAAAGAAACAGGGAGAATTTCGGGAAGCCACCCCCGACTGGACCCCCTAATCGACGTCGGGACCCGAGGAAATACTGTGCCTACCATAATGAGAACGGGCACAATACATCATATTGTTGACAGTTGAAAGATGCCATTGAAGAACTCATAAGACGAGGCCGCCTAGGAGAGTATGTAGTACAGCCCGCTGGCAGGCGACCTCAGCACCAACGACCTCAGGGACAAGACCAGCAGCCCGAGCAACAACAGCCTCAGCGAGCTCAAGTGCCCAACCGCGAGCCCGCAGTAAGAACAATCTTTACTATTTACGGTGGATCCCACATGGCAGGTACATCAAACAGGTCGCACAAGAGGTACGTGCGAGAAGCCAACCATACCCTACTGGCAGAATATGGAGGAGTCGAGGGACCCACCAAAAGGGCAAAAGCGTCCTCAGACAGTATTGTATTCACGGAGGAGGATGAGAAGGGAGTACGCTGGCCCCACAACGACGTGATCGTAATCTGGGCCCAGATCAGTAATGTCAAAGTACGAAGGATAATGATCGACACTGGCAGCTCAGTCAATGTCATGTATAAAGGCTGCTATGACCTGATGGGGTTAGGGACTGAGCAGTTAACACCCTCGCCAGAACCCCTCTACGGATTCACAGGAGACACAGTGATACCGATAGGCCAGATCAAATTACCTCTCACCCTCGAGGAACCAGGCCGGCAAGCTATAGCTCTTACGGACTTCCTGATTATTGACAGTCCTTCAGCATACAACGTGGTCTTGGGGCGACCTTCGATGAACGAGCTAGACATGGTCACCTCCACCAGATCGTTGACAGTCAAGTTCCCAACCCCCAACGGAGTAGGCTGTGTCAAGGGAGAACAGCAGTTGGCCAAACGATGCTATGAAGATGCAGTGAAGATGGGAGTTCGAGGAAGGAAAGTAAACGTGGTCTCGGGTGGCCAACCACGAGTTACCTCTAAAGCCGGGGTGAGTGACGACCTCGACCCTCGCGAGGTGGATGCAGACAGGGCCACGGGACCTATTGAAGAGCTAGAGGATGTGCGGGTCAGTGAAGTAGACTCGGAGAGATGTGTGAAGGTAGGAAGAGACCTACTACCAGAAGTGAAGACTAAGCTCATAGAATTTCTAAAGATGAACCTTGACGTCTTTGCTTGGAATCACGAAGACATGGTGGGGATAGATCCTGATGTCATGTGTCATAAACTGAATATAGATCCCCAGCACAGGCCAGTCCGCCAAAAGAGGAGGCTGATGACCCCAGAACGTTATACAGCTCTGAAGGAGGAGGTCGAGAAGCTGCTAGCTAACAGGTTCATTAGGGAAGCCCGTTATCCTGTTTGGGTAGCAAATCCGGTCCTCGTGAAGAAGAAGAACGGAAAATGGAGGACTTGCATTGACTTCACCGACCTGAACAAGGCTTGCCCGAAAGACAGCTTCCCATTACCCAAGATTGATCAGCTGGTAGATGTAACAGCCGGGCACCAACTCTTGAGTTTCATGGATGCCTACTCAGGATACAACCAAATTCCAATGAGCCCGCAGGACGAAGAACACACCTCTTTTGTCACTGATAAAGGGTTATACTGTTACAGGGTGATGCCATTCGGATTGAAGAACACAGGAGTCACCTACCAGCGACTGGTCAACGCCATGTTCCAGGACTAGATTGGGAAAACCATGGAAGTATACGTAGATGACATGTTGGTAAAGTCCCAGAAAGCAGCAGATCATGTTCGCAACCTGGATGAGACATTCAAAGTCCTTAGAAATTATCGGATGAAGTTAAACCCCTGAAGTGTGCCTTTGGGGTAGCATCCGGTAAGTTCCTTGGATTCATGGTAAATAGCAGAGGGATAGAGGCCAACCCGGAGAAGATCGGGGCGCTTGTGGAAATGAGGTCCCCCTCTAAAATCAAAGATGTGCAGAGTCTCAACGGACAGGTCGCGGCTCTCAGTCGATTCATCTCGAAAGCTACTGACAAATGCGTGCTCTTCTTCGAAGCTATAAAGAAGGCCAGGAACTTTGAATGGAATGAGCATTGCGAAGAAGCATTTCAGAGGCTGAAGGAGTATATAGGCCAGACCCCCCTCTTGTCCAAGTTAAAGGATGGGAAGAAGCTATTCTTGTACTTAGATGTTTCTGAACACGCCCTGAGCGCGGCCTTGGTGAGAGAAGAGGGGAAGATGCAGCTACCCGTGTATTACATCAGTAAAAGGCTGGTTGATGCGGAGACCCGATATTCACAAATGGAGAAGCTCGCATACTGCCTGGTAACCGCCTCCAGAAAGCTACGTCCCTACTTCCAAGCTCATCAGATAGAGGTCCTCACGCAGTACCCTCTCAGGCAAGTCCTCCAGAAAGCAGATACTTCAGGCAGGCTCCTCAAGTGGGCCATCGAGCTTGCTCAGTTCGACATAGAGTTCAGGCCTAGGACGGCATTCAAGGCCCAAACACTTGCAGACTTTATTGTGGAATTCACAGGGCCGGTGCCGGAGCAGGGGGAACTAGCCGGAGATCAAACTTGGGAACTTTATGTGGACGGATCCTCTAACGAGCAAAGCTCAGGAGCTGGAATAATGCTGGTCAGTCCAGAAGGCCACAAGATCTTGAGTGCCTTAAGGTTCGGATTTTGAGCTATCAATAATGAGGCCGAGTACGAGGCGTTGCTTGCCGGACTCGCCTGGCAAAGGAGGTACGAGCTGTGCAGGTAAAGTTCTTCAGTGATTCTCAACTTATTGTTTGCCATGTCAGGGGAGAATATCAGACCAAGGGAAGGAGGATGTCGAAATACTTCCAAAAGGTGAAGGAGTTACTGGGGGCTTTCAAGGGGTTTGAAGTAAACCAGATCCCCAGGGCACAGAACTTTAACGCAGACGCCCTGGCCCGCTTAGCGACCTCCCAAGATGCAGATCTCCTTGAGTCTATCCCTATGGAATTCCTACCAACCCCGAGCATCGAGGACGAAGATGCAATGATGATCATACAGGTTCGGCCTAACTCCTGGATGAGCTCGTTGTTGGGTTACTTGTAGGAAGGGAAGCTGCCAGAGGACAAGCTGGAAGCTCACCGCATACGAGCTAAAGCAGCTCGATATTGCATCTATGACGACAGATTGTACAAGAAGGGGTTTTCAACCCCGCTGCTGCGATGTATAGATGATGAGGACTGTGAGGTGGTGCTGAACGATATTCACGCGGGTCACTGTGGGAACCACGCAGGAGCATTGTCCTTAGCCTAGAAGGCCCTCAGACAGAGGTTCTACTGGCCAACTATGAAGCAGGATGCCCTAAATCTGGTGAAGAAGTGTGATAAGTGTCAGAGATTTGCCAAGGTCCCACGAGCTCCACCAACCTACCTCCAGTAGATGGTGAGTCCATGGCCTTTCGCAATCTGGGGGATGGACCTCATCGGACCTTTGCCCACAACTCGAGGAAGTTACAGGCATGCTGTGGTCGTTGTGGACTACTTCACCAAATAGGCCGAAGCTAAGGAGCTAGCAGAAATCTCCATAGTGAAGATAGAAAAGTTAGTGTGGGACAACATCATCTGCAGGTTCGGGATCCCTCAGCAGCTCGTCACGGACAATGGGACTCAGTTCACCAGCGAACAATTCATAGACTTCTGCAATGAGCTCGAAATCGTGAAGAGCTTCTCGGTTGTGGACCATCCTCAGGCCAATGGTCAGGTCGAGGCTGTGAACAAGATCATCAAGCAGACTTTGAAGACCAGGCTAGAGGCAAGAAAGGGGGCTTGGGCTGACGAGCTACAGAAAGTCCTTTGGGCATATAGGACCACAGTCCGTAACTCGACGGGTGAAACCCCATTTTCCATGGTCTACGGAACGGAGGCCATGATACCGGCACAATTCGAAGTCACTAGCCAGTAAAAGGCCTCGTTCCGATCTGAAGACAATGACCAGCTGCTCGCGGCCAGTTTAGACTTAACCGAGGAAGCAAGGGAAACAGCTCGCCTAAGGGTAGCGGTGTACCAGCAGAGAGTCGCCAGGTATTATAACAAGAAGGTGCGAGCTCGAAGCTACAAAGCCGGGGACCTCGTTCTCAGGTTAGTCCTCCCCGGGGCTCGCAAGGCAAGCGATGGGGTGCTCGGGCCCAACTGGGAGGGGTTGTACCTCATCAAGCAGAATCTGAAGAATGGAGCCTATCACTTGGCCAGCATGGATGGATCAGAGTTACCCCGAGCCTGGAATGCTGAACACCTGCGGCCGTACTACACTTGAGAACTGTCAGCCCGTTCTAACTTTGTACATGATTCTTTTTTACGATTGTCTGTAAACATGCTTTCACTTGTTTTCTGTTGTATGTGTCATGTTTGATGCAGAAAGCAAACTGGTTGAACCAGCAAATGTACATGCTAAAAAGAGCAAAGCTAATGAAATCTCTTTCTCAAGAAATCGAGCTGCGATCTATCATCATATATGCCTATGTATATATATTATTCCCTGAAGATATCTGTGCAAAAATCCAAGGAATCATTTGCAACTAAAATGCTCGCATAAAATCACTGGCCAAAGCTACGAGCATGTTCTGACAATAAATGTCTATAAAAAGCCTCAATCGAGGATGCCTCATCAGTTGATGCTCGACTTATCCATATTATCCTCACTAACGGAGGTTTACGTCGGCAAGTATCAAGTTCATTTCTTAGTTCGCAGCCGCTGTGCCCGCGACCTCGCGAATCATTACCCCGCGACCTCGCGGGAGGGGGTAAGGCCACGCCTCTCAAATATAAAACTGCCCGCGACCTCGCAAAAAAGGCTCACCCTTAAACTACGAGTATTGCCATAGGCTGGAATCTCAAAGTTCGGAAAAATGCTACCGTCAAGCGCACTCAACGTCATTGAAACATATGGGTTAAGGAAATTCCGAGCCCCTCACTAACTGTAAGCTCCTGCCAATCCTTTAAGGCTTGTCCAACTATATTACATGCAGGATCAAATACTTTGATCAACCGAGCTATTTGCCGAATTCAAATCCTTACGAGCTAACGTATTATTATAATCGCTGACTGCAGTTAGCAGGTTCGTAAGTTAGCATGATTTTCACGATTGTGATTTACTTATCAAATTTTAATACTTATAATGATGTGTTTATTGTCTGTTAGTTGCCCATCATATAAGTAAAATATGCATATCTACACTTGGACAAAGTATTGAAATTGTGCAGGAAATCCAATATTATAATTTCGAGCTTCGAGCTCGCTGTTTGAATTTCAACAAATGAAAAATTACAAGGAATAAAATAGACAAACAAAATTAAAACGCCCTAGACACCAGCTGGTTCGTCCGAGGGAGCAAGATCAACAGGAGCTTCTATTGGGGGCTCTGCTGTAGAGACGTGTTTAGGAGCTGGTAAATCAGGAAGGGCCTCTACTGGGGGCATTAGGCATTGGAGATACCTCGGAGACCTGTTCTGGCAATGGGACTGGGACAGCAGATGGATCAACTGGGGGAGCAGAGGAAGTATCCGCATGTTGCGCGCCCTGAGCACCTGCAGCGAGCTCCGCGAACTCCCGGATCATTTGGACCCCGGCTGACCCAAAGAAGGAGTAGTCCAAGTCCGGGTAGCGCTCCCACATGCTGAATAGAAACGCCCTCTCGACCTCTTCCTCGACCCTGTCCCGCTCCCGAGCTAACTTGGCCTCAATGCCCGCCTCGGTCTGAGCCAGCTTCCCTCTGTCTGAGCCAGTTTCGCTTCTACTTCAGCCCACTTCTCCTCAGCCCTCGCGAGCTTCCCTCTGGCTACAGTCAAGTCCCACTGATGCTGACTTACTTTATTCTCAGCAACCTCTACCTTTACCTTTGCAGCACTTAGCTCGCTTTTCACCTGTTTTAGTTCGCTGTGGGCCTTGCTGACTTCAGAGGTAGCAGCCTCCCTGCGAGCGGTCTCTTGTGACAAGGCCGCATCAGCATCTCGAAGCTTGGCAGAAAGCTCTCCATGATCCTTTTGGAGGAGATTGATTTCATCCTGCAGTATTCTCCTCTCCTCCTCGAACTGCTCCTGGGACACCCTAAAGGCCTCCCTCTCACCAAGGTGATAATCTACCTCCCTCATCAACTTCACCGACGCCATACCAAGCTAGAAAAAGCAGGAGAGATGGTAAAAGATCTTTTGAAAAAGAAGAAAAACAAAGTATAAAAGAGTGTGAACCTTACCAACGCAGCATGACGAGCTACATAGCCTACGAGATGCCGGCCTGTAAGCTCAGCTTTCTGCATCTTCGGGTTGCGTCTTCTCATTATTTCGGGCACGAGCTCCACAAAGCTGTTTAAGTATTCCATCTCCTTTGCCGCTTCAGAGCGGAGCTCGGAGTCTGCCTATTCATCCGTTGCAGGCCTCGCAGGTCGTCCTGGCGTTTCAATGCCCGGCTCCCTGCCAATGACAACCGCCCCGGCCTGACGAACCTCAATGATGCCCTTCTACTTTGGGGCTGGGGGCTCAGCTATGGCCTTCCCTTTCCTTTTCCTGATCAGGGCCTCAAACTCCAGCTCCACAAGTAAGTCCCCCTCGACAGAGACCTCGGCCCTCTTGGCTAGGGAAGGACTTTGCCCTTCAGATGGGGCAGCCCGCTTTCGAGGAGTCGCAATTGACCTGGTCGAAGAAGGGGCAGCTGTAGCAGGCAGAGAGGGCGCTCTTTGTGAGCGGTCTGAGGAAGTGTCGTCCACGTCGACGACCTCGGTCGGTCCGGCAGGTGGAACCGACCTGAGAGGAGGAACGGACATTGTAAGCCTTCCCATGTTGCCTGAAGATGGGCTGGTGGAGAAGCTCGTGCTCGGTGACCTTCGTTGCAGGGGCTGCAGATCTGACTCAGACTGTGCAGGAGCAGCAAGGGCGGAAGGAACCTCACAACTTTTCCCCCTTATTCCCAAGTGCTGGACTACGTTCAGAAGAGGACCTGTGGCAGATGGTGCGAGACCCCGCTCTACCAGCTCGCTACCGGAGGGGAAGAAATCCTCGGTTGGTCTCTTGGCCGCTGCGTAAGCGTCCAGTATAGCGAGCTCGTCCCTTCTAAGCTTGTACCCAGGAGCAGCGACACCTGCAAAGCAAAAGCTAACACGTTAAAAATAATAATAATAATATTATTATTATTATTATTATTTAAGTGTTTGTGTCCTACTAGGTTATAGTATGAAATTCCTATTATTCAGCCCGGCAAGCGAAGGGCACGTGACCAGGGCCCAATTTGACTTGTATTCTCCCACGTTGGACTTAGTGCAGCTCTGGGGTAAATACGCCCTGTAATGAGAGTGTTGGCGAGGCGTGGCGTAGTAGAGTCCGTCCTTTCCGGAGATCCCCTTGAAGCTGAAAACACTGCGGAGGATGCGAGGTGTAGGGAGCCCGAGTTTGTACTTAACGAACGCCGCAGCTAGGGTGGTTATGTAGGCATACGAATTCGGGGTTAATTGGAACGGGGTGAGCTTCAGGTCATTCAGGAGATTCTTAAGATAGCCAGGAACAGGGAACCTAAAGCCGAGCTCCATATGCTCGCGGCTGATCGTAACAAAGCCCGCGGAAAGATAAGCGGCTTGATCACTGGCCGCGGGGACGTTAGCTCGACACCTCAAGGGGAAGTTGAATTCCTAGGCCCAAGCCTCAAGCTTTGAAAGAGTAATGAGCGAGGGCGTGTGTTTAAAAGGATGGGGGTCTGCCCTCTTGGCGACCTCGTCCCCTCCTACGACCTCCTCGGTGGACACGCTAGCTCGCGAGGTCGTAGCCTCGGCTTCACTAGTCTGGCGCCCTGCCTGCCTCCTAGAAGCAGAAGCCCTGCCTCGACCAGTGCGTGAGCGACCTGACATCTACAGCACAGAAGGAACGACATCAGAACGCCTACAGCATGCTGAGCCTAGCAAGACACAGAAAAAGAACTCCTGAAGCTATTGTCCTATACGTCAGGTCACACACTTGGCCTACAAAGGCAAGAGAAGGCCCAGGGACACGGGCCCATCAGGTACTATATCACCCTAAATGTGTGTGTTGCTAACCCTATGTTTACAGGTACCCTACCAGGCAGTAAGGGAACACTGTCATCAAAAGCCCTAAGCAGCAACAATATGGGACACGGTTAACAGCCAGGTCGCCCCTAGCGCACGCATGCATTCAAGCAACGATCACGACAAATCTCTAAAGGCCAAACGAGCACACAGGGACCCACAGATGTGATACAGAAGCATAAACTAGCAACACAAATCAGGAGCAAATCCTACAATAACACAAAAAGCAAAGCGAGAGAAGAATTACCTTGTTCGAACTGTGTCCGGCTTGCTGAGAACGGCGCCTGATTCCTGTAGTGGTGGGGTCTGAAGAGGTTATCCGACGGCGAATAACAAACCAGAAGAAGCAGAGAAGAAGGAATAATGGAAAGAAGAGTGCTGGAGTTGTATCAGGAAAGCAAAAAGGGAAATATGAGGAGACCTGTGGATTATATAGGCCAGGACGCCCGTCCCCAGCCATCTGATCCAACATAAAGGCATAACCGTCAAAGATCCAACGGCTAGGCACCAATCTCGATCATGTGCCATCATGCCTGTCAGTTACAAGACATGCACATTTAATGCATACGATCCCGAGACACGTTTTTCGGCTCCAACGCTTGTATGGATGCCACATGTCAACGGTTACAGTGCGGGGATTGAAACGACACCAGAAGGTTCGAAAATGGGCGCCAATCATATGTTTGAAACAGCTCCCAGTCCGCAGAGCGCACAGAGAGCTGAGGGGCTTGATGTTATACCCATTTCTCGTTCGGCCCAAATGGACCAGTACAAGCCTTATTAACTTGAACAGAAGCAAGAGGCCCAAGGTTGGAACCATCGGTTGCAAGCCCAGCTCGAGAGGCCATCCAGGTCGCGAACCAACAACAGTTCCCAGAATGCCTCCTACTCGTACCTTCAGCTTGTGGATCTCGTGAGCTCGCGGGAACCTCTAGACCATGTTACCTCTCCTCTTGGTCACATCAGCTCTCCTTCAGTGTGCATCACCTGGCTGACCTGAAGGGTTTACTCAGGAGATATCGTGTATAGCAAACTGTCAGAATTACCAACTCTCATGATTTCTCCCCGGGGACTGCCTACACAATTACCCAGAAGCATTTAATGAAGTGAAGACCTCTTCAGGTATATTAAATGCAAACTTGTGTAGGAAGAGAATCATCATTACCTTTACAATTAATGCAGCATGGCAATGTCAGGATTAGCTGAAACTAGCCGTTGCCAGTAACGTGTGTAACTTTCTTTTGTATTTTTTTATTGTGATCTCCCCTCCTCTATAAAGATGGGAGACCTTTTTACTGTACAGATAAGTTAAAAACATACTAGAGAACTGTCACTCTGCCGGAATTACTCCAGAGTGGCTGTGGATGTAGGTGCAGTCACCGAACCACGTAAAAATCCTTGTGTTTCTTCTCTCTCTCTTTCTCTTTAATTCCTCATTGATCACCTCATTAAATCCGACCAACCTTCAGGACCGACATTCATTCACCTGAATTAATCACCACCAACCTTGAACTTCATTAATTGCCTATTTACTATCCTTCCATCAGTACGACCAAGACCTTTAATTACCAAGCTCGCCGTCTAGGCCCCAGAATCTCTGGTTGATCGTTTCCGGACGTCAACAATAACCAATTACAGATGTTATGATTTTGGAATCTATTGAAAAGTTCTATAAGACAAAAACTTGGTGCATAAAGTCATCATTGATAAGATAAGGTTATCGAATTATTGATGATAAAGCTTCTAATTGCTTTGGCAACACTTTCGAAATATGCAGAGAATGTCTTGGATGAGCAAGCCTTGGTAGAATTAGTCCTTATACCATCTTGAACAAATGAAGTCTTCATAGACTAAGATATGAGCTACATTATTAATGAATTTAGTCCTCTTATCTCTACCCTCACTACATGAGTTGAAGAAACAATCATTGTCTCATATATTTAAAAGAAATTCATAATCGAAATGTACTAGTGTAGAAAACTTTAAAACGTGGCAACGGAGAATCAAAAGCTAGTGATATAAACAAAGTGGCAAGTGACTACTTTGGTTGTCTGTCATTAACTCATTATACCGTCACTACACGAGCATAAGAAACAATCACCACCACATATAATTACAAGAAAATCATAATCAAAATGTGCTAGTGTAGAAAAATTTGAAACACTACAATGGAGAATCGAAGTCTAATGACATAAACGACTACTTTGGTTTTCTGTTATCCACCACCATGATTGAAGGTCTCCTTTGTCCAGATAACTTGGACATTTTTATATACATTAACCAAATATTTTAATTGGTTCCTATTATATATAATTTACTTAAGCTTATATGCATTCACATCTCTATTCATTTGAGCATGTAAAAGAAAAATATAATTGAAATGAATAAATAATGTATCAAAACACTCTTGTTTTCTTATTAATTTAGAGACAGTAAATTATCAATGATTTTTCTTTTTATGTTATAATTGGTATTATGTAAACTCATCTTATTGTGAATTAAATATAACAATTCCATAGAGATAAGTCCTTTTATCAAAACACTAGTGTTTTCTTATTAATTTAAAGACGGTAAGTTGTGAATGATTTTTCCTTTTATATTATATTGGTGTAAACTCATCTTATTGTAAATTAAATATGCCAATTCCATGGAGACAAGTCCCTTTCGATATGTGTATCATGTAAACAGTAATTTAGTCATCAGCTAGCACAAAATGAAGTCTTCTGCTACTGTTTATGATATCTCTATCAACCCCAGTTGTGTGGTATATATAATTGTCAATTGTGGACCTAGATGGCCATTTCATCAGTGGATAATCTCATAAAACTTCTAATTGTTTTGGCACCATTTTGTTAGTAAATACTGCTATCTGGAATCTATAGAAAAGTCTTGGATGACCATTACAACCACAAGATCTCAATGAAATTTTCACAAAATTTTAGCAGATTGCCCAAAAAAGTTTTAACATGTATTATTTTATCACCACTCTGTTTTTTGCATTGCACTAAGCCTAACCTCTGTCTTCATTGTGTAATTTCACTTTTTTCCTTCAAGTTCAAAATATTTTTTAATTATTATTTATTTAATTATAAAATATTGTAATAGATTCGGAACAATATTAATATACCAAACTGGTATTTTACGTTAATTATGACCTAAAATAATGGAGACATATAGTTAGAACATGACTAGAAGACTTTTTAGTATACTGCTATATATTCAGGAAAAAAAAAAAATGTCTTGCATCAAATGCCAAAAAGTCGGTCACAAATTGTTGATGGACAAGTCTGCCCCAGTTCTTACGGCTGCAATATTTTTTTTATTTAATTATGTTCCTCATTTCAATCTCATTTTCTTAATTGGATAGTTTTAATTTTACAAATTGTAGTTTTAATTTCACTAAATTAGTTGATAGCACTTATCAAAGAATATCAGCCGATCCTTTTAATTAATTGAAGTTAACTCCAGTTTGATGTGGCAGGCACAAATTAGGAAGTTTTGCACCATATTTCCTGTAGGAATCATATTGAGACAGACAATATATATCATCTTGTGCTATATAAAAGCATATATATGTATATATATATATATAATTTTTGTCGAAGTAACATTGGTATTTGACTAAGCTAATATTTGATATTTTATTCAAATCAAGAAGCCTTTACATAGATATTCAGTATGATGAATATACAAAACTTAAGGGCTAATTACTCATTACTTGGTTTCTCCTTGGTATTATGAGAATAAAATTTTGATAATTGTGGAAGTAGATATTTAGCTCATATATGTATTGTTTAATGACAACACAATATGTTCTAGTAGACCCCTCATCTGTTTATTGGATTTTTTTTTTTTTAAAAGAAATAAAAAATGTGTAGGAACAAGAACCTCTGCCTCTGTGTAGTGCATGACCAAGACCTGGGTGCCTATTCGTGGATGGACTGACTAGTTGTGTAGCCCAACCCTCTCGGCTGCAATGTAGATCCCATTTTACTTCTACAATTCTGGAAGAAAATTTTTATACTTTTCTTTGCGGTTAAAACTACAACTATCATGAGACATGGCATCCACTTCATCTCCCTATATAATCATCTATTGGTTCTTGTAAACTCATACACTACACAAAATCAAAAAAAGAAAAGAAAATGGGTTGGTTAACACGGTCTTATCAATTTCTCTATCTCCAACTTCTTGTCTTGCTCTCAGTGAGTTGTGCAAACCTCTGTTCTCATGACCAGAATGTTGCATTGCTTCACTTTAAGCAACTCTTTTCCTTTGATAGTGAGTCATCTGATTATTGTGGTGATTCTTCTTATCCAAAAATGGAGTATTGGAAAGAGGATAGTGATTGTTGTTCATGGGATGGGGTTACATGTGATATGGTGACTGGTCATGTCATTGGCCTTGATCTTAGTTGTAGTCACATACGTGGCTACATACCTTCCAATAGTAGCCTCTCCATCCTTTCTCACCTCCAAAAGCTCAACCTTGCTTTCAATAACTTCTAGATATCCTTCTCAAATTCCTTATGATTTTTTCTCGCTCAAAAGTTTAACACACCTTAACGTTTCTCATTCCAACTTCGATGGTCAAGTTCCGTTTGCAATCTCTCACCTATCTGAGTTAGTTTCTCTTGATCTTGCTGTTTCTGATGAATCATGGGATGTTTTGACACTTGAAAGACTTGTAATGCAAGGAATAATCCAAAATCTAACCAAGTTAGAAGAACTTATCCTCGATGGTTTAGACATGTTTGCCATACCACCTGGTGACTTTACAAATATATCTTCTTCTTTGGCATTATTGAGTCTCATCAACTGTCGATTACAAGGGAGCTTCCCAGAAAACATTTTTCGCCTACCACACCTACACACACTCCAATTATCCTTTAACAACAAATTGGTAGGTAGTTTTCCAAATGTTAACTGGAGCAATCCTCTCGGCTATTTGGATGTCTCTAGCACTCAATTCTCAAGAGAATTGCTAGATGTAATTGGAAATCTCAAGTCCCTAACTTATTTGAGTACAACATTTTGCAATTTCATCGGGTCACTTACTATGTCAATTGGTAATCTTACGCAACTCTCATGTTTATTCCTACAATATAATCGTTTCTTTGGTTATATTCCTTCATCTCTTTCAAATCTTGATCAACTCACCCAATTAGATTTCTCTGAAAATAATTTTCGTGGCAAAATTTCAAATATTTTTGCCAACCTAACTCAACTTAATTCTTTAATCTTGAACAGCAATAGCCTACATGGTCCAATTCCCTCTAGTATTGTAAGTGGGCTTCAAAATTTAACTATGATCATGATTAGTGATAACAAACTAGATGGGACTATACCTTTGGAGCTTTTCACTCTGCCATCATTGGTAAACTTAGAGCTTAGTAACAACCAACTAACTGGTCATATTGTTGAATTTCAAACAACTTCATTGGAATAAATTGATTTGGAAAATAATAGATTGTATGGCCCAATTCCAAATTCAATTTTTGAACTTGAATCTCACTTTTCTCTCACTTGCTTCAAACAATTTAGGCTGCAGCGTAGAGCTCTCTATGTTCAGCAAATTCAAAAATCTTTTTAATCTTGATCTTTCATATAATAATATATCGGTGAGCACAAAAATCACAATCAACTTTTCCTCTCTTCAAAATGTGGGTTTATCTTCTTGCAATATAAATGAGTTCCCAAAGACCTTATCAAGTGACCTACAGTGGTTGGACCTTTCTAACAACAAAATTTATGGCCACATTCCAAATTGGCTATGCCACATCAGCACCCTGTATTATGTAAATCTATCCCACAACTTCCTGACTCACATAGATCGACTTCCACCAGTTTTGACACTTGACCTTCATTCTAACTTGCTTCAAGGACAACTTTTAGCTCTATCACCTTACTTGCAATTCTTTTCAGTTTCACACAACAACATGATAAGAGCCATACCTTCATCATTTTGCAATTTGAGCGAAATTTATTATATAAAATTGTCTAATAATAGCTTCAACGAAGTTATTCCACAATGTTTAGGGAACTCTACGACTATCTTGGTTTTAGATCTAAAGTTGAACGATTTTCATGGCAACATCCCTCAAATGTTTGCAAATGGCAGTCAGTTGATGACGCTGAATCTTAATGGCAATCACTTGCACGGACAATTGCCACCTTCTTTGGTCAACTGTAGTAAGTTAGAAGTAATAGATCTTGGGAATAACATGATTAATGATATCTTTCCCAATTGGTTGGCAATTCTTCCGAAACTGCAAGTTCTTATATTGCAATCTAATAGATTTCATGGTTCTCTTGGCAATCCCAAAGCAAGACTTTTTTTCCCTAAGCTACGGATTCTTGATGTCTCTCACAATGGTTTCACCGGTCATTTGCGAACGAAATTTTTTGAAAGTTTTCAAGCTATGATGAAGGAGAGATACAATGGTGCTAAATTGAGATATATGGGAGATTATTATTACCAAGATTCAGTTATGGTGACAATGAAAGGGATTGAAACTACGTTGGAGAGAATTCTTACCATTTTCACTACTATGGATTTGTCAAGTAACAAGTTTCAAGGACAAATTTTAGATATAGTTGGAAAATTGAATTCTCTCAAAGTTCTTATCTTTTCTCATAACAATCTAACAAGCCATATTCCAATATCCTTGGAAAATTTGACTGAGTTGGAATCATTAGACTTGTCTTCAAACAAGCTTCATGGGGAGATTCCTATGCAATTGACAAGTTTAACGTCTCTTTCGACTCTAAATCTTCCATATAATCAGCTTGAGGGGCTATACCTTTAGGGAAGCAATTCAATACGTTTGAAAACAACAGTTATATTGGAAACCTACGATTGTGCGGATTGTCATTGTCAAAAAAATGTAGCAACAATGAAGCTCCAACGTTGAAGCCAACCAAATTCCATGAAAAACATGATAGTTCAAGTTGGTTTGATTGGAAAGTCATTATGATGGGTTATGGAAGTGGACTTGTGATTGGCTTGTCAATGGGATATATTGTATTCTGAACAAGGAAGCCATGGTGGTTTGTGAGTATGGTTGAAAGAAAGGTGTTGAAGTTAACCAGAGGAAGAACAAGAAGAAGAAATTAACAAAGTGCAAGTTATTTTCTCAATAAGGTAAATGCTCCGATATATACTTTGATATATAAGAAAATAGTTACTTTCCATGAAGCCTTCTAAGCATGTCTTTGAAATTGCAAGAAAATATGTTGCTTGCCATATGTTTTCTAGTTTCTCCTTGTTTCCTCACTTACTTGGGAACAGTTGAGTTCATAATTTGTTGAGCTCTTGAAATCTAAATGTTGCTATACTTTGTGATTTCTTGTTTAGACATAGATTTAGTGTAAGTATTATAAAATATAGGACTGCTAGGTCTTTGTGCTTGTGAGCATTGAATATGTATCTTCAAAAAATAGTTTCAAGAGATGCATATTCTAAAAACTTTTCCAATCTAGTTTAGCGGTTATAGTTATTTATGGATCCAAAAACTAAATTTCATTTTTTCATTATAGGCTTGACAGAGTTGATGAGTTGGCATATAGCATCCAGCCTTGAAAGATGCTATTCAACAATTCATGTGTGAAAACTAAATCTAGATATCTACCATTTTAGTGTTTAAATTTCAAGTCGGTATTACTACAATGTAATTCATGTAATATTTCATGTTTCGAAAAAATTAAGTCTAATAAAATTGTCCAAGTTATTTTTCAAATTGAAACATAACATAAACTTCATTGCGAGATGGCACCACTAGTAATAGTGGGCTCCTTTTCCCCCTTCAATTATTAAAATGGTGGCCCAGCATTAAATAGCTAACTAAGCTAGTTTTGCCCATTAAAATCTCTACCTTCGATATTTACTATGTTTTGAGGTTCCTTCAATATGATTTAGAAAGAACTATGAAATAGGACAACATAATCTACATAGCATATTGTGACTGTAAAAATTGTTTGCTAAAAGTCCCAGATTTTCACACCCATAATTTTGTTCGATTTAATGCCCTACATTAACAAGATTTACAATGCAGCTTATTACTATCAATTTCCTTTAGTACAAATCAAACCATGAATACATACATAGATATCTCTATCATGTAAATCATGAAAATGTTGTACTTTTATAAAGATAAAAGATAAAATACTAAAATGAAAGTATTTTCACATCAGAGATTTTTCTCAATTGCTCTAAATATTATAAGTGTAGGACCTCTTGGATGGCAATTATATCAATGCTTTATTGGGAACCTCATGGACTTCTTTTTCCTTGGCACCACATACTAGTTGTTAAACATTATATAAAATAATTACTTGATAGAGTTCAAGCTATTGATGTCTACCTTATATAACTTTTCTCACATTTGAAACATCTCTTAAGCTTGAAGATGCAACACAATTTTATCAAACAATATCTCATCCTTCTAACAATATTTTACTTAAAATAATGTCTTGTTGCAGGCTTTTAATTGATATTACTTACTTAAACTTTGTTGACTTTATTGAGCTTTGATTTGTTTTACTTTTGTTGAAAAAAAAAAAGAATCTATTAGACCAAAAATACATAAATAGCTTATGTTCAATAAAACCATATATATATCATTGTTATTATAAATTTTAAATACAACCTTGTTTCAGAGAATTCAATTATCAACCAACTTTGCTAAAATTTAGGTTTTGTTACTTTTGTTATATATAAAAAAATAAATTTAATTGAATAAAACAACACATTTACTCAAATCATAACCAACAAAAACCATGATCAATAAAAAAATTACATTTATTATAATTTTCAAATGCCACCTAATTTGACGGTTTTAGCTACCAATCAACCGACTTCATTTATTTTACTAGTAGATGGGTGCCCAATTTCTCTGAAAAGACAGAAATTAGAGCAGTAATAGTTGAGGGAGGAGGAAGAAGAAGAAAAGGTGTTATTTCATTATAGGCGTAAAAAGATGTTGGGCAAGTGTATTTCTAAAATGAATGGAAACTTAGTAGCAGAGGTCATTTCCTTGTTTTAATTCCCAATGTCTGGTAAGATGATCCGAATGGTGCTGTTCAGAGAAATTTTGGGCTAGCTTGAGCCTAGTAAAATGAATGGTGTTGTTTAGATTTAGCAGGGGTTCATTTAGTTAGAGTACAAAATAGGTTGTTTCTTTGATAAACTGCAAACAACAGAGTCCCTAACTCACTCACATTGTTCATCTCTAAAAATCACAAAAAATACAACACACAGAGACACAAGTGAAGTCTAAGAAATGGCATAGACTCAAGTCTTTCAATGTACAATAATTTCTCCTAGTCAACACTTATGCAAATGTAGATATTATTGCTAGCAGTAGTATATGAGCAATTTGGTAGTAAAAGATATTAGAAAAATTTTGAAAAAGTAATAAAAAAATGTAATAGCATTTTCTTTATCAAATTTCTGCATAAAAGATAGATTTGTCTAGTGAATCAATTGCATGTAGAACATACACGCATATTTTTGTTAGACCCAAATATTTCAATGTACAATAATCTCTCCAAGTCAACAATCTTTCCTTGTCAACATTGAAGCAAATATGGATATTATTGCTATGAACAAGATATTTTATTTTGCTAGTAAAAAATATTAGAGAAAACTTTCAAAAAAAAAAGAAAAGAAAAGAAAAGAAAAATGAGGTAGCCTGCATCAAATTTTTGCTTGAAGGATTGATTTGTCTAGTGAGTCAACTGCATATAAGACACTCATGTATATTAATGTCAAAATATTTTGTTATATTTGTTTATCACATTTATTCTATCAAATTTCTGTATAAAAAATAAATTTATCTAGTGAGTCAAGTTTTGACTATATTTTTTGAAGGAGACGTAATGATGCAAAAAATTAAAATTGGATTCATGATATTTTTCACATTGATTCTAGAGTGTCAAATTAAGTTTTACATACATAAGTCATGGAGTTAGTCCTTTTGGACGCATAAACTTTACTTAATATCCTTAGACTAGTTAAATGAAATAAAATAATACACAACTGCCATTGTATTTCTTTGTACTTTCTGCATGTATCTTGAACTATTAAAGTCTTTATAGACTGAGACTTTCAGCTACATTATTGATGTCTTTCTCTTACCCCAACCCTCACTACATGTGGCCTAAGAAACGACTGCTGAAAAATCATATTAGAAGTCTAATGACTTAAACTAAATGGCATAATGAAATTGACATGATGAAATTCTTCTTATTAGGATTAAATTGACATAATAAAACTCTTATGAGAGATTCATTTAACATGTTCTTAGTGAAATATTAATTCATTGATGTCAAATGTATTTTACAAGATTAATTTACCATAGATGAAGTAGAAGTTTAGCTAAGGCACATCTTTTCTTAACTCAAATGACATGCATCTTCTTTTCACATTTGTGGTGAGGATTTCAAATCCAACTACATGTATTACAAAGATGTATTGGAATGTTTTGCTCTAGTTTTGTGGGAATAGATGATAAATATATGAATCACATTTCCATTTTCGCATTAGACATTTATCTCAATCACTCTAAATATCATTAATGTATGACTGCTTGGATGGTAATTACGTCACTGCTTGATTGGAGAACCTCATGAAGTTCTCTTTGCTTGGTACCACATACTAGTTGTTAAACGTTACTATCCAGAACCTAGAAAAAGAAAAAAAAAATGTCTTGGAAGAAGCTTTTCTACTCATCAGCTATTAGAAACAATATATATTGAAAGCAGAAGGTAATAAATGACAATATAACTTCACTACTCATTTATTTCAGCAACCATAGTCGATTTTGTTCTTTTCTTTTTTTTCCTATATCCTGAAGAGAGAACTATTTGGGAGTTACTGTTGTGGTATCTGGCTAGTGCCTCCTCTTCTTGTTCTCATATTTTCAAGTTACTCATTCAATGTCTTTGTGAACGCTTCTGCTCCTCTAAAGAAACTTTGTTCTCCAAAAAATAGTGTTGTCTTGCTCCATTTCAAGAACTTCATTTCAATCAATAGTTCTGCTTCTAGTAATTGTGACAACACTGTTGCTCTTTATCCTAGAGCAGACTCCTGGAAGCAAGGAACTGATCATTGCTCATGGAATGGAGTGACCTGTGATAGGTTCACAGGGCACATTACATCCCTCAACCTGAGTTCTAGTTGGCTGCTTGGCATGATCGAAGACAATAGCAACCTCTTCCTCCTCCACAATCTCGGAAAGCTCAATCTTGGTTGTAACGATTTTCTAGGATCCAGAATGTCACAAAAGTTTGGTCAGTTCCCTCATTTGACACATCTTAATCTTTCCTAGTCGTTTTTTTAGGTTTAGTTCCCATCGTGATCTCTCAGTTGTTAAAATAAGTTTCAGTTGATCTCTCTAATAATTCGCTTAAACTGGAATAACCCAATTTCGTTGAGTTCTTGCACAACCTAACAGAACTAAGAGAGCTTCTCTTTGACTTTGTGGACATGTCTTTAGTTGCTCCTAGTTCATTGTTGAACCTGTCTTCTTCTTTGATATCTCTCAGTCTTTGTCGTAGCCATCTGCAAGGTGAATTTCACAATGAAATCCTCCACTTTCCATTCCTCCAGCAGCTAACTCTATCAGACAATATAGGTCTCACAGGTAATTTACCAATGCCGAACTAGAGTGGTCCTCTCAAATTGTTTAATCTTTCTACCGCAAGTTTCTCAGGAAAACTACATGACTCAATTGGGAATCTTAGAAACTTGAAAGTATTGGATCTTCATTCATGCAACTTTGAAGGTCAAATTCCAGCTTCATTTTGGAACCACACCCAAATCACTTCTATGGATTTGATATCCAACTATTTTATTGGTCGAATTCCATTATCACTTTCTAACCTTGGCCAACTCACTCTGTTATATCTTCATCATAACAATTTTTCGATACAATTTCCTGATGTTTTTGGCAACCTTAACAAAGTGAATTATTTAGATCTTACTGAGAATAATTTTGGTGGTCAATTGCCATTATTAGTATCCAACCTTAGTCCACTTTCATCTTTAGACCTTTCGGATAATCGATTCATGGATTAGTTTCCTAGTCAACTAAGTGGTCTTTCATATCTAATAAAACTCCACTTGCATAATAATCATTAGAATGGAATGACACCATCATGGTTTTTACTCTACCGTCTTTGGAAATTTTAGGCCTTGGCAACAACTTCATAGGTTCTCTTGACCAATCACAGGCTTTGGCTGGTTCTTTGAAGTATATTCTTTTGAGTCAAAGTTAGATTCATGGATCAATGCCAAATTCTATACTTAAACTTGTGAACCTTTCTTTTCTTGATCTTTCATCAAATAACTTGAGTGGTGTTCTCAATATGGATATTTTTCAAACCTCAAAAATCTCAAGTGTGTGTATTTTCCAAGCAACAACCTAGTCTCACTGTAAAGCCACTGTAATGTCAACTTCACATTGCCCAAGCTTGAGGACTTTAGATGTGCTTCTTGTAACATAACTGAATTCCCCAGTTTCTTAAGTGCATCAGAAAATTTGAAGTTCTTAGACCTTTCCAATAATAGGATTCATTGAAATTAGAATTTTGGCACTATTTGGTCCATCTGAATCTTCTCACAATCTTCTCACAAATTGGGATGTTCAACTAAGGTTGGAAATTCTAACCTCCAAGTTAGGTTGAATCCCAATCTCCAAGATGAGATTTCCAATGTCGAGGTTAAGAATCCTAACCTGCAGGTTGAGAATCCTAACCTCTAAGTTAGGAATCCCAACTTGGAGGTTAAGATTTCTAACCTACAAGTTAGGATTTTTAACCTCCATGTTGGGAATCTCATCTTGAAGGTTGAGATTCAACCTCAATTTCTATTGGAATGTTCAACCAAGGTTAGGAATCCTAACCTCTAGGTTGGGAACCCAACCTACAGATTAGGACCCAACCTTAAGGTTAGAATTTTTTATTTGAAAGTTAGGATTCGCACCTTACAGGTTAGAATTCTCAATTAAATGGTTAAGATTCCTAACCTATAGGCTGGGATTGCTAACCTTAATATTGGGAATCCCATCTTAGAGATTAGGATTCAACCTCAACTTCTTTTGGGATGTTTAGTCAAGGTTAGGAATTCTAACCATAAAATTAGGATTCTTAACCTTCAAGTTAGGATTCTCAATTTGAAAATTACGATTGTCAACCTATAGGTTGGGATTCTCAACTTAGTGGTTTAGATTCTCAACCTTCATGTTAGGATTCCTAACCTCAACGTTAGGAATGTTATCCTGGACATTGGGATTCAACCTTAACTTCTATTAAGATGTTCGATCAAGGTTAAGAATCCTAACCTTCAAGTTGAAAATCTCAACTTAAAAGTTAGGATTCCCAATATATAGGTGGGGATTCTCAACCTAAAAGTTAGGATTCGCAATCCTGACATTAAGATTACATCTTAACATAAACTCTTATTCTCAACCTCCGTTAGGAATCTCATCCTCAAAGTTGAGATTGTTTTCAACTGATTATAAAAATCTCAATTTATAAACCAATATAACCTTAATCAATTATCCAATAGAAACTCATTTGTTCAGATTTAATCCACCGTTTACATTTTCAATATCAGGCACCACGAATGGAATCATTTACAAAATTCATAGTACAAGGTCAATAACCTTAACAACAACATTAAAGTGTTAAAGCTACAAAAAACCCACTACGAACAACATTATAGTTTGTTTCCCCATTTAAGACACATTCATGCTTTAGGTAACAAAACAACACACTATAACAGATTGACATTCTAAACACATTCACCAATAACAACTATCAATATAATCTAACTTTCACATTCTAATTATATCACAAAACCACACAAAAAATGCACCAAACAGCCACAATCCACTTGCAATAGCCCAACCTCGATTAACATTACCATATTCGGATACCTAGAGTAAGTAAAACCAGTCAAATAAACTTACCACCCCGTAGAGAAGAAGATAAGCAACTATGGGCACAATAAAATGTTGTCCAAAAAATCATAGATGTTGGCACAACCTCACTCACTCGTTCTTTTGTTGGCCATGGGAAGAGAGAAGAGAGTTTGGTTGTGGGAAGTAAGAAGAGAGTAAGATGTGGAAAGTAAAAAGAGATTGAGGTGTGAGAAGTGACAAAGTGGAGGGTTGTTCAATGAGAGAACCAAAACACTACTATACACTACAACTTATGTTATGCAATGTGGCTCCCATTTCTTTAGGGCAATTTTGTCCATTAAAATTCATTTTTGTAAGAACCTTAAAAAAAAGGTTGTTTTTCAAGTTGACCTTTCAAAATGGGTCATTTTGGACATTTTCATCCAAATAATCATGGAGTATTGGGGTTTAATTAACAAGTGTATCTATCGGATCAAGACCAAAATGAAGTGGACCTTTGCAAGGCCCATGCTATAAAATTCACCAAAGCCCAAGTGCCTAATTTTCACCTGCAGTCTCTTTTCTTGTCAAAACAACAAACAACCACTTTCGTAATACAGGAAAAACAAATTGTGCACCGCTCACCAAAAGCCAATGAAATTGTTCAATGTGGTTATTGTTTTACATATCAATGCTAAAATATAATTGCTGTTACCAATGAAGTTTTCCTAATTACTTTCAGTAGCATTTTGAAGGACATTTATGCTTCTTTTACTTCAAATTTAAATATTGGTTTATGTCTAATGTAGTTTTATATCATTTTATTGTAGCATTTGCTCCTATGATCCTCATATATACTTTCTCGAGACCGAAAGGAATTTCACAGAAGGACCGCAAAAAGATTTGTGTTGATAATGTCCTAGTAAATGTTCCTTTACATGCCAGGGGACCTTGAAACCTTCATGGGAGACTCTATGATAGAAATCATTAGGAGTGAAAACAAATTACACGTTAGATAAGTTCGACATCACTTTCAGCTCTGAACGTCTCATACAACTAGCTTGTGCAACCTGTATGGGTTATGAATGTGGTTTGTTGATTTGATTGTCAACAGGATATATTGTATTCTCAATAGGAAAACCGAAACGGTTTGTGAATATGGTTGAAAAATGGCAATTCACAAAGGTGAGAAATCTAAGTGGAAGATGCATAAGAAGAAGAAATTAGCAACTCCAAGTCATACATTTCGTTAATCAAGTACATGTTCATATCTTCCATATAAAACAATTGTGTTATTTTTCAAGAGACAAAATTGTATGCTCCTATTTATATTCTCCAGGATGGGGTGCATTACATCAGAAAATGATGTAGTGCTATAGTTTCCTTTTATATTTATGATTTGTGTATTACAGCCTGTTTAAACTACACAAGTTATTGTATCTCTGCTTCCACTCTACTGCATTATCAATTTTAAACATAAGAAGTCAATATTATTTCCATTCTAGTGTGTGATAAATAATATTATTTGATAGTTGGATGATCTAAAAACTCTATTAGTTTGATGCTTATTGATATTTTTCTTTGTTTTATTTCTTAATTGAAATGAAAATATATACCAATAATGCATATTTTTCTTATCAATTGGGCCTTCTCAGTTGTCAATGAATAGGAAAGGAATTATTGTGCTGATGGTTCCAACTTCCAAGTGTGCGAAAACAGGGCAGAAAATTGCATTAATGGTGATGGAAATTATGAAGTGTGGTTTATATTGACAAATCTTGTACCATAATCAATGCAAGCAAGAACAAGACAGGGATGTTGTAATTATAGAATGTGTACACTAGCTGATTAACTTTGATTTTGACATTGTAATCTGTTTGTTTATTAAATGCTTTCAATTTTGCTTAATTTTGTGGTTTGAATTTGTAGCAAAGTATCTTATTTTTCAATTTCCATATGTAAAAAGATGTTGGTTCAAGATCATCCTTATTTTATCCTAATTTATGATCTCTCTTCTTTTCAAATAAATTGAATAGATTCATTATGCATGAGAGAACTTAAAAATGTCCTGATCATTTTATATTGAAGCTGAATTGGTCAATAAATGTGAGCGCATAGAGAGAAAACAATAATTGCAATATTCAAATAGAAATACAAATTTTTTCAAATTAAATACAACATATTTACTGTTGATGGGTAGCTAAATATTGGTGTTAGCTAGTCATTGATTCCATGTATATTGGAGTTAGCTTGACGTATGATGGCTGGTTCCAGTCAGTTCCATGTATATTGGTAAATTCCTATAATGAAAACTGCATATGTTCTTTGTCACATTAATTGTATAGGTCAATTCAAATTTTACACACAAAAATCATGGAGTCATTCCTTTTGGATGTGTAAATTGCCTTATAGAGTTATAGTTCTTGTAAAAGGAAAAACATAAATGATACACAACTAGCAAAATACTTGTGTGTGTGTTTTCTGCATGCCAAATTATCACACGTTGATCTAACGTGGCCTTGACTCGTCAAGACCAAGACTTTGAGCTACATTATTGCTGTATTAATCCTCTCACCCCTGCCCTCACTATGTGAACTTAAGAAATAATAATAGCCACATTCTTTTTCTAAAGAATCATATCCAAAGACAAAAGGTTAATGTGGAAAATCTTGAAACAAGGCAAAGGAGAATCAAAATCTAATGACATAATTAATAAGTTGTTTGTTTTAGGTCATACGAAGGTAATTTATAATTAAATCGTGTATAATTATGAAGTTTGTGCATGCCTACAGTGTATACCTTATGATATTTTATTTAAAAAAACAAAATCTAGTATTAAAAATCTTCACGTTCAATTGAATTCTTTCATGATTTTTGTCACTTTGTTATAGTTTATAGAAGAAGGTTAGATATTATTGTTTGACCTATAATAGTTTGCCAAAAATCCAATTTCTCTGCTATTAACAGTGCCCTTTTTCTGTCATGTTGGACCGCCAGCAGTAGTGAAGTTTCCTTTTATCCTCTCCAATTTGTGTAAAGTTTGGCTTGTTATTTGATGATGAAAAAAATATGGTTATTTTTATAGGTGTGAATATTATCATCCATAAATATATTTTTCACACTTAAGTTATTAGTATATCCATTAATTAAATTTAAAAATCTGTATATTAATATAAATACCCAAAAATATACCAATTAAATCCCTAAAATTAATTATTTTCATTATGGGTGTTTAAGTGTACGTTTGGTACGGCTTATCTACTAATCAAAAGTACTTTTTTAATGTTAAAAGCTCTACTTAATTATTTTTATCGTTTGGTTGACATCCCAGTAGAACTTTTAAAGAATTAAAAAAGTTGAAAAATGTCTATTGGAGAAACTCAAAATTTAAGCTTCTCAAGTAGATTTTTTTCAGCTTTTTTTAAAAGATTAAAATGTTTATTATACCTCTGTTTTATTTTATTAATATTTTTATACCCTTATAACTCTATTATACTTTCTTTATAAATATAAACACATACCCTTTACTTTCATTCATTTTTTATTTCATAAAAACCTTTGAAAACTTCTCTTTAACTAATAAGTTTACTATATTTTATGTTTTTTTATTGTATTTTTTCTTTACCCTTTATTATCATGAATATTATATGTCATATTGTTATATATATAATGCAATTGTTTTGTTATTAGTTTATTGATATGTACATATATATTTGTATATATATATATAATGTAATTGGTATTATTATTGGTTCATTGAAAATGTAAAACCTTATTAACAAATCTAAATAAACACTTTTCTTTTGAAAATAAAAAATAAAGAAACAAAATAATTTTATATCTATTTTATTAAATATATGTGTTTTGAAAATATCCTTATATTATGTAATCATTGATTGTTTGATTTATTAATTTTTTATAGTTGAAGTTAAAGTCATTACATTCTTAAAATGAATATATTATTCTTTTTCTCATATCCTTTTTGGTAAATTAACAATTTAAAAGTGCTTTAAAAATAATTTAACAAAACAGTCTATAATTTAAAATAACTTTTTTAATTGACAACCAAACAACCTTTAACTTTTTTCCAAGAAATCTATTTCTAAAAGACCTACTTATAAAAGATCTACTTCTAAAAAATTTATTTAGATAAGCTGTACCAAACGAAACCTAAATCATTTTTATGAGTGACATTATTGAAAACTTCCTGATCATTTTAAATTGAAACAAATTGGTCAATAAATGTGAATGTTCCGAGAATACTAATTTCAATACCCAAATGGAAATACCATTTTTCAAATTTGATATAACATCTTCACAGCTAAAATGTAGATGTAGATTTATCATTCTTATACAATCAAGTCAATATATATGTATTACAACAAATCCTAAAAAAAAATTGTAATTTGATTGGATGAATTAATTTTGAAATCATCAACTCAACAAATAATAATGAATTACTGAGGTTTAATGAGCAATTGCACATTTCGGATCAAAGACCAAAATGAATTGGGCTTTTACAGCCTTTAAAGGCCCATGAATTCATTTGAACTATAGCCCAAGCCCTTTCACTTGCGCGTTGCTTCACAACAAACAACTTCTCTGATGCAACGCAAAATGCGGTACAGGTATACAATCAAATTACTTGAATAATTACTTTTCTATTTTGTTTAAGTTGGTCATTTTCTAAAGTTTCAAAAATGATTTAGGTACAAACTGTGACAGTAAATGTGATATGTGTAAGTGAGTGCAGACAAGTAATGTATCAATGAAAATGTTAGTGTTTGTATAGTTCTAATTGAGTGCAAATTAAATATTTGATTATAATTTAAAATAGTTGTTCTTGTATCTTAATACAAGTAATCTGTTATTTTACTGTAGACTGCAGTTAGTCTGATAGGGTAAAATAAGATTATTGTATAAAAGTAATTAGAAGTTAAAATATATTCTATAAATATTCCACAAGGTCATCGAACGAATTATCAAATTTTCAATTCAGAACCACACTAATAAACAAGTGAAGGGCATGTGGATTTTTTTTTCCCTTGTTTGAGCTTATAAATGGAGTTAATTACCATTGTCTTGAAGGCAGTTTAGATAGTGTGATTTAGGGTCTGCACTTTTACTTTTGATACGATTATGTGCCTCTGTAGCCACCATCTAAATATTTTATTAGTAATGTATCAATAAACATTTATATGCTTAGATAGAGTTATTTTGAACAAAGTATATTTCTAATATTCAAAATTTTGAGCAAACTGAGTGAGTATTGACTCAATCAAGTTTTATAAGTGAATCATATGCATTATGTAAAACTCGATTACCGACTCTAATTTGACTTGATGTTAACTAGAAGGGTAAAAGTGGTTGGCTAACAATGTCACAATAATACAAACCAATCTAACCTATGGGAAGTCGCGATTCAATTAAGAACATGTCAGTAGAATTTAACTAATTACTAATTTGTATCTCTCCAAATAAACAAGAATACTGCAAAGAAACAGGTCATGCTAGTTAGAAATATTTATGTACAATTGAGTGTAAATTTGACATTAATGAGTGAGTTCAAGCGAAGGGTGTATCAGTAAAAGTATTGGTGAGCAGTGTATATTGAGTTTGTATAGTTTTGAAGGACAGCATTTTAATAGAAGTACCCTCTTAATTTATAGCAAATTTAGTCAAATAGGATGGAATAAGAAGTTTTCAAGGATATTGCCTGCAGGGATGACACTTCGTAATTCCAAATTAGAGCAAGCTGTAGGTTTTTGTAACATTAATTGACATCTTTAACATGATGTATGTGATGTAAATTTTTCATTTTGTTATGAAATGACATCAGAATTCATCTTTTCAATAATAGTTAATAATAATTTTCTCAAGAAACCATATCTCAAGGATACAAAAAATATATATGGATTGGTTTATCGGTGACAAATTGAAAAATCAAAATGTGGAGTACAAAATGTGTGTTTCAAAGAAGTTCTACATTAAAGTACTTGTCCATCATATTCGTCAATTCATATGTAAAGTAGTCCAGACTTGCCCAACAATAGCTACACGGCTTTTCATTTCTTTTGAAATGACTCAGTGCTTATTCTACACGGAAGACAAACCATAATAAACATATGGGTATCCGCATTTGTTTTTTGGAGTGGTTTTTTAATTGCGTAATATAAAACTCATGTATGGTTCCTTTTGGACTGGCTCTGTGGACAGCTTTTTGCTTAGCGATTATAGCATCCGAAAAATGGAAGTGTGTTTGGTCCAATTTATGATCCTATATAGAGGAAAAAAAATTTAGAAGTCAGATTAATAAATTGCTAGGGGGATTGTTGATTGTCAAAAGTATAATAAAGTTATTCCATGAGTTTCAGTTTTTGGAGCACTAAAGACTCTCAAGAAAACTTTTCTCAACAGCTGTTCTGTAAGAAATAAAACAAAAGCCTAAGACAAGAATTGGTTGAATTAATAGTACTTTACATGTAGGCATTACCTATGAACATGATGTTGGTGTTTGTGAGCTAGTTTGTATATGCATCTTCTAATATTTATAGTTTCAAATTTGAGATGTATGTTATACCATTAGAATCCAAAATTTAATCCATCTAGTATTAAGACCATGCATGATTATTTACTAAATCAAAAACTTACCCACCTCTTTTATTTATAAGATTAGAAGGTGAATTAAGCTAGTTTATATTCAACTTATGACCTACAGGATACTACTCCATACTGTGATGAAATAGCAACAAATGCTAGAGAGGTGCAAAGCAAAACAGGATAAAACAATCTATATCAAATTATATAATTGTTCGAAAGTAAGTAGATAAAATTGATGTTGTTTATTCTTTAAAAAAAGTATATATATATATATATATATATATTGATGTTGTTTACCAGACAAGCAGCTAATCTTCATAGCAGGGTGTTATTGGGAACCGGTTATGTAGAGAAATCATAGAACAAGATTTACTGCAAATGTCCTTCTGGTGGAATTTCATTACTCAATAATGTAAGAGTAAATAAAACAAATTACACCACCAACTTGCCTACTGAAAAAGCACTTCAGTTCATACAAGTCATATAATATCATATGTCATAAGTGGAATTTCATGATCATAATTGACTTATGTACAAAAATAATCGTTTCATGTTACTTAAATAAGTTCCGGGAACTCTGATAAGTAAATTATCGTGGAAATTAATTGAATAAAGATCCACAGTACTGTTGCTATGTTATTTTATCATCAACTAATTAATTAGCAATTTATCGACAATAGTAATTCAAAATTATAGCAATCAAATGTGTTTGTCACCTTCTCAGAAAAATATGATGGCAAGCGAAAGAAAAGATGAGAAAATCTTTAGAGAGAGTTATCTAGACTTTATTAATTGAAAACATTACAACATGTTTTCCATAATAATCAAGTGAATTTCACTAGAGCCATTTATAACTTCGCTTGTAAGGACCCTAACTCAATTCAGTTACCAATCTGATGTAGGGGTTTAAGATTGGAAGACCATCTGCTGGCAAGACTACTGCTAACCTGGCTGTAACTAATTAACAAGTTTATAATCTTTATGCTTCTATCACACTCTATTTGTTGCATTGCCACTAGCCTCTGTCTTCATATATATTATACTTTCATTTTCTTTCTTTAACTTTAGTGGATGACCAAGACTTGGTTGCCAATTGCTTGATGGACTAAGAAAAAAAAACCTCTGCCTCTGCCTCTGCCTCTGTTTAGTGGATGACCAACTATTTTCATCCGATAACTCTGTAATTTGTGGGACCAAGAACATCTTTACTTCTAATATAAGATGTCCTCAATGGAATTTCAAGATCATAATTGACTTGTGTACAAAAATAATCATTTTATGTTACTTGAATAAGTTTCAAAAACACTGATAAATAGATTCTTGTGAAAATTAATTGAATACTCAAAATGGATGTTTGCATAGCAATCCACAGTAATATTGCTATGTCATTTATCATCATCTAATTAATTAGCAATTTGTCAACAACAGAAATTTAAAATTATAGCAAATAAATATTTTTGTCACTTTCTCAGGAAAATATGATGGAAAATGAAAGGAAAAAATAAGAAAATCTTTAGAGAGAATTCTCTAGATTTTATTAATTAAAAACATTGCAACATATTTTCTATAATAATCAATTGAATTTAACTAGAGCTATTTATAGCTTCCCTTGAAAGACCCTATCCGAATTCAGTTACAAATCTGACATGGAGGATTAAGATTGGAACACCATCTGCTGGCAAGACTACTGCTGACATGGCTGTAACTAATTAACAAGTTTGTAATCTTTATGCTTCTATTACCACTCTATTTCTTGCATTGCCGCTACCATTATGCTTTCATTTGATTTCTTTCATTTTAGTGGATGACCAAGGCTTGTAGTGGATGACCAAGACTTGGTGCCAAATCCTTGATGGACTGGTAGTTGACTAATTGTCCAGCCCAACCCTTACGGCTGCGAAAAAAAAAAAGCCCTCTGCCTCTGCTTCTATTTAGTAGATGACAAATATTTTCATCCAACAACTCTGTAATTTGTAGGACTAAGAACATCTCTGCCTCTATTTAGTGGAGGACCAAGACTCAGGTGCCGATTTGTAGTTAGACTAGTATATTCTTATTACCATTCAAAATTACAACCATCTATTTCTCCTCTTCATCTCTATATAATCATCTATTGGTACTCGTAACCTCATACACAAAAACAAAATAGAAAAGAAAATGGGTTGGTTAACATGGTCTTATCAACTGCTCTGCCTCCAACTTGTTGTCTTGCACTCAGTGAGCTGTGAAAACCTCTGTTCTCGTGACCAGAGTTCTGCATTACTCCACTTTAAGCAACTCTTTTCCTTCGATAGTGAATCATCTGATTATTGTGGTGATTCTTCTTATCCAAAGATGGAGTATTGGAAAAAGGATAGTGATTGCTGTTCATGGGATGGGGTTACATGTGATATGGTGACTGGTCATGTCATTGGCCTTGATCTTAGTTGTAGTTGGCTTTCGGGCACCATACCTTCCAACAGTAGCCTCTTCATCCTTTCTCACCTCCAAAAACTCAACCTTGCTTTCAATGACTTCAATTATTCTCAAATTCCTCCTGATTTTGCCCAATTTTCATATTTGAAATACCTTAACCTTTCTCAATCCTCCTTTGGTGGTCAAGTTCCGTTTGCAATCTCTCATCTATCTGAATTAGTTTCTCTTGATCTTGCTGCTTCTGAGGGATCATGGGGTCTTTTCACACTTGAAAAACTTGTAACACAAGGAATAATCCAAAATCTGACCAAGTTAGAAGAACTTGTTCTTGATCATGTAAAAATGTCTACCGTGCCACCTGGTGCCTTTGCAAATGTATCTTCTTCTTTGGCATTGTTCAGTCTCATCGGATGTGGATTACAAGGGAGCTTCCCAGAAAACATTTTTCGCCTACCACACCTACACACACTCCAATTATCCTTTAACGACAAGCTGATAAGCAGTTTTCCAAATGTTAACTGGAGCAGTCCACTCGGCTATTTAGATGTCACTTCAACTCAATTCTCAGGAGAATTGCCAGATGCAATTGGAAATCTCAAGTCCCTAACATATTTGCATATGGGATTTTGCAATGTCATCGGGTCACTTCCTATGTCAATTGGTAATCTTACGCAACTCTCAAGTTTAATCCTAACAGAAAATAAAATCTCTGGCATTATTCCTTCATCTCTTTCAAATCTTGAGCAACTCACTGAATTGGATTTGTTTAGTAATAATTTCTCTGGTTATATTCCTTCATCTCTTTCAAATCTTAAGCAACTCACCCAATTAGATTTGTCTAAAAATAACTTTTGTGGTGAGCTTCCAAATATTTTCACCAACCTAACTCAACTTGATTCTTTACTCTTGTATGGGAATAGCCTGCACGGTCCAATTCCCTCTAGTGTTGCAAGTGGGCTTCAAAATTTAATTACTATCTGGATTAGTGATAACTCACTAGATGGGACTATACCTTTGGAGCTTTTTACTCTACCATCCTTAGTAAACTTAGACCTTAGCAATAACCAACTAACTGGCCATATTCCTGAATTTCAAACTACTTCATTGCAATTTATTAACTTGAAAAATAATAGATTGCATGGCCCAATTCCAAATTCAATTTTTGAACTTGTGAATCTTAGTTCTCTCTCACTTGCTTCAAATAATTTAGGGGGCACTGTAGAGCTCTCTATGTTCAGCAAGTTCGAAAGACTTACAGTTCTTGAACTTTCACATAACAATATATCAGTGACCACAAAATTCAAAGTTAACTCTTCCTTTCCTCAATGGTTGGGTTTATCTTCTTGCAATATAAATGAGTTCCCAGAGATCTTATCAGACAGCCTAGAGTCATTGGACCTTTCTAACAACAAAATTCATGGCCATATCCCAAAGTGGATATGCAATAGCACCCTATTTTATCTAAATCTTTCCCACAACTTCCTCACTCACATAGATTGGCTTCCATTGGTTTTGATACTTGACCTACATTCTAACCTGCTTCAAGGACAGCTTCCAGCTCCACCACCTGACTTGGATTTCTTTTCAGTTGCACACAACAACATGACAGGAGCCATCCTTTCATCATTTTGCAATTTGAGCAGAATCAGCTATATAGAGTTGTCTAACAATAGCTTCAATGGAGTTATTCCACAATGTCTAGGGAACTCTACTACTGCCTTGGTTCTAGATCTGAAGTCAAATGATTTTCATGGCCCCATCCCTCAAATGTTTACAAATGACAGTCAGTTGATAACATTGAATCTTAATGGCAATCACTTAAAGGGACAATTGCCACATTCTTTGGTCAACTGTGGTAATTTAGAAGTCCTAGATCTTGGGAATAACATCATTAATGATATCTTTCCTCATTGGATTGCAACTCTTTCGAAACTACAAGTTCTTATATTGCGATCTAATAGATTTCATGGTTCTCTTGGCAATCCCAAAACAAGACTTCCTTTCCCTAATTTGCGGATTCTTGATCTCTCTCACAATGGTTTCACTGGTCATTTGCAAATGAAATTTTTTGAAAGTTTTCAAGCTATGATGAATGGGAAATACAATGGTGCTGAACTGAGATATATGGGAGATAATTATTACCAAGATTCAGTTATAGTGACGATGAAAGGGGTTGAAACTACATTGGAGAGAATTCTTACCATTTTCACTACTATGGATTTGTCAAGTAACAAGTTTCAAGGACAAATTCCAAATGTAGTTGGAAAATTGAATTCTCTCAAAGTTCTTAACTTTTCTCATAACAATCTAACAGGTCATATTCCAATATCCTTGGAAAATTTGACTGAGTTGGAATCATTAGACTTGTCTTCAAACAAGCTTCATGGGGAGATTCCTATGCAATTGACAAGTTTGACATCCCTTTCGGCTCTAAATCTTTCATATAACCAGCTTGAGGGGCCTATACCTTCGGGGAAGCAATTCAATACATTTGAAAACAATAGCTATATTGGAAACCTACGATTGTGTGGATTGCCATTGTCAAAAAAATGTAGCAATGATGAAGAACCAACTTTGAAGCCAACCAAGTTCCATGAAGAACATGATAGTTCAAGGTGGTTTGATTGGAAAGTCATTATGATGGGTTACGGAAGCGGACTTGTGATTGGCTTGTCAATGGGATATATTGTATTTTCAACAGGGAAGCCATGGTGGTTTGTGAGTATGGTTGAAAGAAAGGTGTTGAAGCTTGCTAGACGAAACAAAGGAAGAACAAGAAGAAGAAATTAACAAAGTGCAAGTTATTTCCTCAATAAGGTAAATGCTCCAATATATGCTTTGATATATAAGAAAATAGTTACTTTCCATGAAGCTTTCTAAGCATGTCTTTGAAACTGCAAGAAAATATGTAGTTTGACACATATTTTCTAGCTTTTTCTTGTTTCCTCACTTACTTGGGAACAATTGAGTTCATAACTTGTTGAGCTTTTAAAATCTAGATGTTGCTATACGTCGTAATTTCTTGTTTAGACAATGTTTTTCACACCAATGTTTGTTCACTATTTAGTATAAGTATTATAAAATATAGGATTGCTAGATCTTTGTGCTTGTGAGCATTGAATATGTATCATCAAAAAATAGTTTCAAGAGATGCATATTCTAAAAACTTTTCCAACCTAGTTCAGTGGTTATAGTTATTTATGGATTCAAAAACTAACTTTCATTTTTTCATTATAGGTTTGATAGATCGAGGTGATGAGTTGGCATATAGCATCTAGCCCTGAAAGATGCTATTCAACAATTCATGTGTGAAAACTGAACTCAAATATCTATCGTTTTAGTGTTTTAATTTCAAGTTGGTATTACAATAGTGTAATTCATGTAATATTTCATGTTTAGAATAAATTAAGTCTAATAAAATTGTCCAAGTTATTGTTCAGATTGAAATGTAACATAAACTTCATTGCAAGATGGCACCACCAGTAATAGTGGGCTCCCTTGTCCCCCTTCAATTATTAAAATGGCGGCTTAGAATTAAATGGCTAACTAAGCTAGTTTTGCCCATTAAAATCTCTACCTTCGATATTTACTATGTTTTGAGGATCCTTCAATATGATTTAGAAAGAACTATGAAATAGGACAACATAATCTACGTAGCATATTGTGACTGTAAAAAATGTTTGTTGAAAGTCCCAAACTTTCACACCCATAATTTTGTTCCATTTATTGCCCTACATTAACAAGATTTACAATGCAGTTTATTACTATCATTTCCTTTAGTATAGATCAAACCACGAATACATACATCAATATCTCTATCATGTAAATTATGAAAACGTTGTACCTTTGTAAAGATTAAAGATAAAATACTAATATGAAAGTATTTTCACATTAGAGATTTTTTTTTAGTTGCTCTAAATTTTATAAGTGCAGGACCTCTTGGATGGCAATTATATCAATGCCTTATTAGGAACATCATGGACTTCTCTTTCCTTGGCACCACACACTACTTTTTAAACATTATATAAAATAATTACTTTATAGAGTTCAAGCTATTGATGTTTACCTTATATAACTTTTCTCACATTTGAAACATCTCTTGAGCTTGAAGATGTGACACAATTTTATCAAACAATATCTCATCCTTCTAACAATATTTTACTTAAAACAATGTCTTGTTGCAGGTTTTTAATTGATATTACTGATGTAAACTTTGTTGATTTTATCGAGCTTTGATTTGTTTTACTTTTGTTAAAAAAAAAAAAAAAAAAAAAAGAAGTTATTAGACCAAAAATACATAAATAACTTATGCTCAATAAAACCATATATATATATATATCATTGTTATTATAAATTTTAAATACAACCTTGTTTCAGAGAATTCAATTATCAACCAACTTTGCTAAAATTTAGGTTTTGTTACTTTTGTTATATATAAAAATAAATTTAATTGAATAAAACAACACATTTACTCAAATTATAACCAACAAAAACCATGATCAATAAAAAAAATTACATTTATTATAATTTTCAAATGCCACCTAATTTGATGGTTTTAGCTACCAATCAACCGACTTCATTTATTTTACTAGAAGATGGGTGCCCAATTTCTCTGAAAAGATAGAAATTAGAGCAGTAATAGTCGAGGAAGGAGGAAGAAGAAGAAAAAAGGTGTTATTTCATTTTAGGTGTAAAAAGATGTCAGGCAAGTGTTTTCTAAAATGAATGGTGTTGTTTAGATTTAGCAGGGGTTCATTTAGGTAGAGTACAAAATATGTCATTTCTTTGATAAACTACAAACAACATAGTCCCTAACTCACTCACAATTCTTCATCTCTAAAAATCACGAAAAATGCAACCCATGGAGACACAAGTGAAGTCTAAGAAATGGCATAGACTCAAGTCTTTCGATGTACAATAATCTCTCCTAGTCAACATTTATGCAAATACAGATATTGTTGTTAGCAGTAGTATATGAGCAATTTGCTAATATAAAATATTAGGAAAAAATTTTAAAAAAGTATTAAAAAAAATATGTAATAGCATTTTCTTTATCAAATTTCTGCATAAAAGAGAGATTCGTCCAATGAGTCAATTACATGTAAAACACGCACACACATTGATGCTACGCATATTTTTGTTAGACCCAATTATTTCAATTTACAATAATCTCTCCTAGTCAACAATCTTTCCTTGTCAACATTGAAGCAAATATGGATATCATTGCTA
>CM034462.1:35537807-35605243 GCA_019925255.1 Litchi chinensis | reverse complement strand
CCACTTGAATTATGAGTAAATTTATATAATGCTAATAATTATATAAATCATACTTAATTAAGTAACAGAAAATCATGAAATTAAAGTTGAATTCTCAATATAATTTGGTATAATTTTGAAACCAATCTATTTGAATTTTAAGTTATTAGTACATTTAAAACTAACTTAGATTATATTAAAAATAACTTAGGTTATATTTATTTGTAATAAAATGAATAATATTAGATTTAATGAAATAAAAAACTTTGGTTTGGAATCCATGAACGTCCAAGATTGCATAAACCTGTTGCAAGTTGCATGATTAGTAGACAACAAGCGGTTAATAGATTCGGTGGGTCACAAATACAGTCTACAATATGTGGTCGACATGGTAGGGTACGGTTGGCTTATTTAATGTTATTTGGGGCCCACGAGTTTGGTCGGTTCTGCTATTGACCTTCCGATTGTGATTTTGAACACTGATTGATTGATATTTTGATGAAGACATACCTCTAACTGCAGAAAACATAGATACATCAATGATCATGCTTGTTAGGATTTATTAAAACTAAACATTATATTCATGGTTTGAAAATCCAGCTATATAGCAGCTGGGGTTGAAGCAATTGGCACCACCCCTGTCTCTCATTTGAAATCAGAGTTCGAGCCGTAATTTTATCTCTATTTGAGTTCAGTTTGAAGTAATTCTCACTTATATATGTGGATCTCTTTTCCTCTTAGTTTCTAGGAGTTTATTCCGGACCACACCTTAAAGTTTATACTCAAATTATAAATATGTATGATGATACTCAAATTGTTATTATAATTTTATGATTAAAAAACTTAACCATAGAGTCATCTTTTATGAGTGAAAAATGTAATTTTTTCTTTTTTAAGTAGATGAAATAATACATAGATTTTGGAATGATTTTTTGAAACCACATTTGATAAATTGTTTCATAAAAATATAAATAAAAACTATTAATAAACAAATTCTCCTTAACTACACTACCTCTCTCTATGGTTCAATGATGGAGGATTCTTAATCAATTTGATAATGTTTTAGGTTGGAATTACTTGAGGGTTAAAAAACGTTTATTTAATTTATCAATGTACTGGCTTCGAGTTTTTGAATCTTATATTTTATTTAAGAAAAGAAAAACTCGTGAACGAATACAGGGCATCGGTTGGTATGATTAGATTTTAAATGGGCTGGTACAGTCGTACAATATATGTATAGTTCAGGCCCAGACCGAGGCCCATAATGATCTAATGGACAAGAAGAAAAATATTTTGGTTTTCGAAAATTAAACTAGTGATCAGTGATCTCAAACTAATATTAAGGTGTTTTATCATTGTATATATATTTTTCTCATGAACAAGGTCAAAAATTAGAAAAAATATATTAAAGATACAATTACAAGGTAATTAAGTTGTTAAAAAGTATGCTTTCTATTTCAAAATAAAAAAAAGGTAGTTCTTATTTATTTGCAATAAAATTAAGATATAAATTTTCAAAATTATATAGCATAATCAAAGCAGAAAGATTGAGCATAAATAAATATCGAATATGACAGTTTATAATTGAAAATTGAATGATACAGTAACTTAGGGCAAATAAAAAAAAATGATTTTATTATTACCATTTTCAATATAGCTATTCGGTTGTGTGTGTGACACTTCATATAGTAAGTTTAAACACACCTTGATTTGATTCACATTAGTTTAAGAAAAAAAAGTTCTTTAAACTGTGGAACTGGAATTAATATTACAATTATGAATATAATAGGTTTTTAATCTTGTTTGAGGGTAAAATTCTTCAACTTCATTAGATCATATAAATTTAGGTTAATTTGTTGAGCCATGTGAAACATACCCAAAATATCATATTATCCTCAAGTTTCACATTAAAACTAAATTAATTGGACTAACATGTTTATTTTTTTGAAAGGTTGGACTAACATGATGTTGTCACTGTCTCTACTTGATCATGATACATGGAGTACACAACCAATCACATTAATCGAACACATTATATAATGTGTTGTTGTTGAAAACGGTATATGTATCTGTGTAACTATGTCCTGGAACCTGGAAGATATCTTAGGCAAAACCATTACAATTGTTGCAAAAATTCTTGGTCACAACATCAGCATCATATTGCTTCTCATGGTGATCACCATGGCAGTTTAGCAACTGAAGATTAGTCAAATCAAGTATTATACAGTGTAGTTATGTTTGTTTCCTTTCTCTATCTCTAAAATTTGTAATAACTATATATATAAAAAAAATACTAAACTTTTAGAACATGACAAACACAATACATGATTTTGGCCTAAGTCAATATTGATAATAATTTAATTTAATTCATTTTTTTAAAATGGACTAGAGACATATTTTAGGTATATTAACCTAAGTATGTCTTGAAATCTGCAAAATAATACATCTGCAAATTGTTACTTATTAGATATAAATTGTGGTGTGTATATGTTACATTATCATTAAATCAAATATTATATAAAATTATCTAAGATAAATTTTCTGTAATATTAGATAGCCACTTCTCAATTCACCACTCTAATATTATCGTATTGATTATTTAACATTATAAAATTGTAATATGTGAATATAATTAAATTCGAGATACCAAAATTTGAGAATATTTATATATATAAACTTTTAAATTGTTAAGACCATCAATCTTGATCATCAATCTCAATAATTCATTATATCTAAATTAAATGAGAGAGATAAATTTTTTAAGAGATAATATATATAAATATCTATATTTTGAACTTAATCATGGTACATGATTTTTTTTTTTATATTGATACTAAATCAGAACACTGTTAGGATAAAAAACATTCGATCTAGATTTTTGCTATGAGAAATGAGAGAGGAGGGGTGATATAGAGTGAAAAAACTATCCTCATATAAGTAAGAAGATACGGATCGAACATAAGTATGAATAGGGGTGACCATATCACTACCCCTGCTCCACTTGGCCCATCGGATGGTAGGGGGTACTTGAACCCATACCGATATTGGCAAAGATTCTCTTCAAGCTTCAATCAAAATCATTTCTTACGTTCTTTAAAAAAATAAAAAAAAAATCTTTTATTTCAAAGAAAAAAGAAAAAAGAAAATCTTTTCTTGTGTTTCATTTCAAAAAGAGGGGAAAAAAAAAAAGAAAAAAAGAAAGTTCATTTCACTTGTTCTGCTACCATTTCTAATTGCAAAAAAAATCCGATCTCTTGTTTGTTTTGTCAAAAAAGAAAATCCCTTTTGAAATCCTTCACAGGTATGACACACACTTGTACTAGCTTTTTCATTGTTTTCTTGCTGTAACTTCTGTTATATGTATACGCATATATGTTGCTGTTTGATGTTCATATTGGAATTTTGTTAGTGGGGGCTGTTTGATGTTCATACTGGAATTTTATTAGTGGGGTTTGAATAAAGATTGAAAATTTAGTGTTTTTAGTGGATTTTCTGAGATGTGTAGTTTGGATATTGATGAGAAAAGCAGTGAAAACCTGAACCCTAACTGGGAATTGTTGTAGGATTATCTTAAATTGGAAAAAGATTGAAACTTTAGTGTTTTTAGTGGATTTTCTGAGATGGGTAGTTTAGATAATGATGAGAAAGATAGTAAAAACATGAACCCTAATTGGGAATTGTTGTTGGATCACTTTGAACAAGTTATGGCTTCTGGCGTTGATGAGGGTTTGCAAGTAGATGTGATAATGAAGCTAGCTCATTTTTGTGATTGTGTTCCTGAAGAGATATTGAGTAGGACTATTCCAATTCTTGCCAAGGTTTTTGATGATGGTGGGAATTTTAGTAGTTCCAGTTGGTCTGTTCGACAAGCGGGTGCTTGTTGTTTAAGACGAATTGCTTGTCTAGGTGATGGGAGGTTGGCAACTGAGATTAGTTTGTCTGGTGCTATACATTCTTTGTTGAGGTTGTTGCCTGAATCTGAGGGTGGTTTTCGAAGAGTTTTGGTGAAATGTCTGTGGTGTGCGGTCACGTTTGGGAGTGCAAATCGGGAGATTGTAGCGATGAATGGTGGGTTGGAGATTGTTGTTGGTATGTTGAGTTTGTGTAATGATGGTACTAGGAGGTATTTGTTGGAGATTTTGAGTGCATTGGCATTGAGGAGAGAGGTTAGGAGGGCGCTTTCTGGTTTAGGAGCATTGAGATTTCTTGTTGAGGCGGCTCGGTTTGGAAGTATGGTTTCTAGAGAGAGAGCTTGTCAAGCAATAGGGTTACTTGGGGTTACAAGGCGTGCTAGGCGTAGGCTTGTTGAATTGGGAGTCATTCCAGTTCTCGTGGAGTTGTTTCGTGCTGGAGACTCAACAACAAAATTGTTGGCTGGTAATTCTCTTGGTGTGATTTCGGCTCATGTTGATAACATTAGGTCAGTTGCTGAAGCGGGGGCTATTCCTTTGTATGCTGAGCTACTGCAGGGACCCGATTTTGTTGGTAGAGAAATTGCTGAGGATGTATTTTGTATACTAGCTGTTGCAGAAGAGTATGCTGTTTCAATATCTGAACACTTGGTTAGAATTCTCAGAGAAGGTGACTATGAATCAAAAACTGCTGCTGCTGATGTTTTCTGGGATCTTTCAGGCTACAAGCATTCGATATCCATTGTTAGAAGCTCTGGTGCAATCCCCGTTCTAGTTAATCTTTTAAGTGATGGAAATGTCGAAGTTAGGGAAAAGGTATCTGGGGCCATTGCTCAGTTAAGTTATGATGAAGCAGACCGAGTAGCACTCGCTGATGCAGGGGCAGTGCCTCTTATGCTTGACTTATTGCACGATGAATCAGAAGAGCTGAGAGATAATGCTGCTGTGGCTCTCGTAAACTTTTCTGAAGATCCTTCTCAGCGTGAGAGAATATCTGACGCAATTGATGATCAGTCATTTCAGAGTATGCAAGATAGGATGATCAGACTTCGTGCATCTGATGAGCAGGTGGTTAGGTCCATGCAACGGATGAGTATTGAGCAACTTACCTCGGACCCTGATCTTGTCTAATGGTTTTCTTTTACCTCTTCATTAGTTGTTCTTTTCAAAATGTGTGCATATTATCTAAAACAAAAATTGTGCCTACCGGCATTTATAGTTGATGATGTTGTTTGGTCGTTTGAACCAAGTACCTCTACATATCCTATACTGGTGTTGCTCGGTATTCTCATGCCTCATTTGTAAATTATAGGGAACAGGATATAGATTTTTTTTTTTTTAAACAATATGATAATACTTGCATAAATTTGTCAATCAAATTTATTAACTTTCTTCGTATTCTAACATTCATTTCGTCGTACAGTTTTCCTCTTGTTTTACCTGAACTTGGTCGTAATTTCTCTCTGCTGGAACATTCAGGGTCAAACAGTAAGTGCATGCATCACGGTTACCCGAGTTTCCTCCTTTGTCACCCCTTGCGAAAATGGAAAATGGTAATGGGAAGAACAAGCTACAACATAAGTTATGCTATTTATGCTTCTGCTGCATGGTCCTAATTTGCTCAAGTGATCTTTGAAATTTCAATTTTCTTTTTAAAGCAATTGCTTCTGTTGCTTGAGCTATCTATAAATAAGATGGTGGAACAGAAGAGAAAAAAAACTCTACATGTTGTTGTCCTGTTCAAAGTCTTGATAATGTAGATCGAAGTGTTTGCTTATGTCTTGCTTTCTGACTTGTTTTGGCTCCTTCATTACAGTATAATAGAGTATCAAACAGAAGGGCTTTAATTTTATTTATTTCAGCTACACATTACAAAATGAGAAGTGTTTCTAACTATTTGCATTGATTTTGTTTGATTTCGAAATACTCCAAAACATACTATACTTTTGTTGGATTTCGAAATACTCCAAAACATGCTATACTTTTAGAAGAACAGAACCATCATCTGCGCAAATTGCAGGTACAGGGAAAAACAATGATGGCGGCACAGCACAGGAGAGGATTGATGTGAAGATGAGAACTTGAAGTTTGATCAACTTCACATGATATTGCAAGTGGTTTCAGTAAGGATCATCATAAGCAACTTTATGCAATTGATACTTGCATGAATATGATGATGGAGATGGAGACACGGTTGTGGATCTTCTTGGTGGAGATGGTGATTGACCTGGAGATGGAGTTGGTTCTGATTTTCTATCTTCAACTTTTTTCCTCCACTTCTGCTACACTAACCAAGTCTGCAAAGCCAAGTTTCTTGGTCATGTGTTTGGTCAAGGTAGCTGCATCAACTTCATCGCCAGTTACCACCACTTTGTCCTCCTCATCCCCTTCCAGTGTCACTGACGTCACACCTACATCATTACAAAATCTTTGAGAAATATAGAAAAATGGACAAATTAGATTGCATTTTATTCAACTTTATGGTTGAAATTCAATGGCCGGATGCATCTAATATAGAAGATTAAGTCTTGGACAAGTTTATCATTTTAAAACTAACCATCTACCCCTTAATGTGCACAGCTGGCAGAGAATGTTTATTTAGTCTTTGGTAATATATTAAGTATGAATCATCTCACCATAGGTGGTATTTAAAAAAAAAAAAAAAAAAATACAAACCATTTGTACCAGCTGCTGTCTCCATTGGCTTGGACCGGCATTTCTCGCATCTAACTTGCACCTTAATCACTATCTTTTGCTGCACCATTGAATCAAATTAAAAATTCTATTTCAAAATAATAATAATAAAATAACAATTCAAAATTTAATTGTCCAAATGGGCACCGCACATGTTAACAAGACAACACCAGTCGCACTACTCAAGCCTGAACGTGCGATAATGAATTAAAGAGCCAATGCATTGTCTCAAGTTGTAACCACTTTGCATGAAAAAAAAAGATGCCATGAAGGAGACAGCTTCTTGTTTTAAAGTTAAATAACTCACCTTCATAGCTACAAATGAGTTAAATAACTCACCTAGAATTGCATAGCTAGAGTCCCATATTATATTTGTATATAGTTCCATGCTATGAATTAATTTATTGCATAGCTAGAGTCCCATATTATATTATATATAGTCCCCATAGTATGAATTAATCTATTCGACATTAATTCTTATGTTTTCATTTTAATAAATTCTATGAAGAAAGTAAAAACTCTTTTAAGATAAAACAACTAAATGATTTATACGATCTAAAGAACCTTTTTACTTGATAGACAAATAGTTAACAATTTTTCTTAGAAACACTATTAATTAAGCTGAAGGAATTTATAATAAGACCCTTCAACCCCGTATAGAGAAAAAGAAGCTCCATTGGAAACAATCTCCAAAGAGCAACTTTAAAGCCATGACTATTGACTCGATTATCGAGTCAGTATAAATTATTGATTTTTCGCTACAAACAAGATATTAAAACCTCCGATTCTCGCTTTTAATTAGTTTTTTCAAGCGTAATAATATAGAAATAGTCTATATTTTAATGACAGTCTCATGGTATTTTACTAAGGAAAAAGAGATTTGCATGCGTAGTAACAAACACAATCTTCAGCAAATTAAGGAATGATATCAACCGAGATCATGCAAAAATGACCAACTTTTTCTTGATGTCCAATCTTGAGACACAAACATGCCTAAATAGTACAAATAGGATCCATAATAAATACAGTAAGATATATGAAATGAAATATTCTTCAATGCCTTATCGTTTGGCCCAATAATATTACATCATATGGTATTAATGACCAATCACATGTAATAATCGTATTGACTCAGAAATAAAAAGGTTTTTCTCATGTCCAACACATCTTTAGAAACACAGGATCCACAAGATTATACATCACTCTCTTGCATATAATTGCGCTACAAATTTGGAACTCGGAACTAAAATCTTTCTCAAGCTCTTAAACATTATACCCTTAACAGGAAACATTATTAAATGCAAAAATATATATATATATATATATATATATATATATATAAGGAAACTTTTGTATTGCTCAAAGGGAGAAACAAAAGGACAGAATTTTCACAACAAATCTAAAACAAATCCTAGACTTTATTTTGTATCTTGGTTTCTCTTTATACAATAACTGATCATAATTCCAAAAAATTTGCTATCAATATATCTTCTTAATTATAGAAATGATATTTTACTTGGCATATATAAGAATCCTCATGATATGGTCCATATTCAATTTTTCCTCCTTTGATTGTGTTTTGTTGATTACTCATTTCCTTGTCTATATATCTCATATCATACTTATGTATATATATGACAGATTAATAAATACAATATTTTCTGAGCTTCTTATATCAATAATTATGTCACATTGATAACTTACCTTATAATTAGTTTTAGCATTTAATGGTTTGTTCAAAGGCTTCTCAATCAAGATCCATATATATATATATATATATATATATATATCTCAACTTTTATTGCCTTTTAGAAGAAGATCAAGCTACAACCCTATAAATTGCATACCCTAATGTTGCATATAACGAACCTTTTTGCATACCCTATTCTTTTTGCAAACAGCATGATCCATATCCTTGTCTCTTCTACTGACAAGATATCTGTTGGAGTGATATAGAAATCGTGACAGCTTCTTTTATTGTAGACATCAAAATGTTCTTTTCAAGTACAGAAGTCAAAATGGTTAGACTGCCATTCTCAAAAAATATATATTTCGGTATTCATGTGTTATTTTGCCCTTTTTTTAAGGCTTCTATTTCTTTTCCTTTCTGTTAACATGGTAGATGTTTATGCAGACCTGTGGCCTGAAGGTGGATACTAATGATCCTGCATGGTACAAGTCCCTCACCAAAGTTTTGAGCAAAATTAAGGGTATCCTTTGTTCTCTTCTATTCAAGTTATTCTACATGTACTTTGTTATTTAGGGTCCTTTTAACCTGTGCACTGCATACTTTGTATTGCATGAACATATAATAAGGGAGAGACTAGTAACATTAATAGTTTATGATTTGTTAAAAAATAAAACAATTTTTTTTTTTTTTTTTTTAAATTTTTAAGGACAAGTTGGTTGACTTCGATCATTGATTGATTTACAATTTGTTAATGTGTAATATATGTATTGCAGGAGCATCGTACACCATTAATGTAGAGGAAGGAATGGCATATATAACAGGAAGAGCAGACCCAAGTACACTTCTAAGGAACTTGAAATCAGGGAAGTACGCAGATATCTGCTGGGTGAAGACTGGCAACCACATCACCTATGGCAGCGATATCGGTTATTCTCCTCAAGGAATGACAATGGAACAAACAGGCTACAATTGGCACAACCACTATCCCCCTCCTCCTCCTCCTCCTCCTCCTCCTCCTCATCATCATCATAGGCTTCCTTACTATCAGTACCCTCGTAACGAATATTCGCATTATGGTTATTGGCATATGTAAGCAAACAACAACACTTAGTGTTTTTGTTTTCCTTGTTTTTGGATTGAAGTAATATGGAGAGGGCTTATGGCATAGTGTTGCATCTGGTTTTTCAAGGATGTACAACACTATGGTCCTCCCATTTTCTTTTGTATTTGTTTTGGAAGTGAGAGGTGCACATATTATTATTATTTAGATGCACCGTATATGTTTTGATTTGCCTTTTTTGTTTTGGGGGACTTGTATGAGGTTTTTTAGCTGAGACATAAAGTTTATGGATGATTGGAATAATGGAAAATTTCCGATTATATTTGCAGTTATCGGATTGTCCTGTCATGAGTTCTATCTATCTTCATACACATTATTGCTCTTCCTTCATAGGTCCTTAAAAACACAGTTTTAGAGGGCGTTTGTATTGCAAAATTTGTCACATGGCCAAATAAGAATGAGAGATGCATTATGCATAGAATATATGTATGGTAGATTTTCTCTACAGATAGATAGAGTGAGGTATTTAAATGGTTGATAAAATTTACCATATGATAAAACCGGAGTAGGAGATACATCATGCATCGAATGTATCGTAGATTCTTTCTATGGATAGACAGAATGAGAGAATTAAAATTGCTGCTGAAATGGTCTTACAAACAGACATTAAATTTATGGTATGTATCTTATTTGACATGCAATATGCATCAATCAATGCCCCAACCACAGCAACAGTTAAAATTCAACATCAATACAAAATTCTGTAGTTGTCATCATAAACAAATGGATACCACCGAAAGTGGCATGAAGATGCTTCTGGTTGACTAATTGGCTCAGCTTCCGGATCTTTCTTCTCTTTAGTTTCTTCTTTTTCTTCCTTTTTCTCCTTCACTTCTTCGACGCTTATCAGCTCTGCATGGCCTATTTTCTTCCTCAAACGTGAGGTGAGGGTGACTGCATCAACTCCATCTCCAATCACCACCAACTTGTCCTTGTCTTCCTCTTCCCATGCCACTGAAATTACACCTACACCATTACAATATCACACAGCATGTTAAAACATAAAAAATGTCAAGATCAAAGTGCACCCTCCAAGACACTGTCCTGGTGCGATTAGTATACATATAATTTATCCTAATTACAATCACACAACCTCTCAACACATCAAAAATGGGCGGATACCACACTTACCATCAGCAACAGCAGCTTTCTTCATGGCCTTGGAGCGGGCTTTGTCACAGCATACTTGCACCTTAATGACTATCTTTTGCTGTACCATTAAACCAAATCACAAAGCATGTCACATATAAACTAGTTGTATAAGAGATAGATACATATTGATGTTTTCGAGATCGACTATTGTTATGCGTATTTTTTGGACTTAGTAGTTGGGCTGGTAAAAGTCCAATTGAGGCCCATTTAAGACCCAATGAGGTCAACATAGTCAAAACCCATCAAACGAGGCCCAATGTTGACTCAAAGACCATCAAAACTTCCAGCTGGCATCAATAGGCCCATGAGTATAACTGGGACTCAGCTCGCCGCCTGCGTAGCTCGTTTCTCAGCGAGCTCGAGATGGGGACCACCATGACACGTCAGCTCGCTCAGATACGTGATAAGTACCATATCTTCCAGAACAGACAGTTACCAAGATCGATAGTGATTCTCTCTCCAGATATGGTAGTTGCCCAATCAAACCATGATTTCCTCGTCAGACATGGAGATTAATTCAAACTCAAATGCAAGTCATCATTATATTGAGATAAATATAGCAATTTCCTAATATTATCTAAATATATTAGGAAGCATAATTAATTTATAATTCTTTTCCTTGTTTTTCCCAATTGTTTAGGGAATGTAATTAATTCAGGATTCTTTTCCTGATTTACTTCAACCAGAATTGTAACACTTCTTTCCCTATAAATAGGGATTAAAATCATTGTAACATCATCAGACAATATTGAATAATATACTGTCACTCTGCAGAGATTAAGAGTTGGACAGTCGTGGACGTAGGCCTTTCTATTGCCGAACCACGTAAAAGCTTGGTGTTCTTCGTTCGATCCTGTATTTCTACCTTTGTCTTTCCTTGGTTTTCGTGTTTTCTCACATTGATTGCAGGTATTGGGCATTGATTGCTCGTCGACTGAATTCCAACGTCGACATTTTGGCGCTAGAAGGAGGGCCCAGACTGCAATCTTGTTCATCTTAGTTCATTAACCTTTGACGAGATGGCAAAGACTAGATCAAACAGGTTCCTTGGAGATGACGATCAGGCGGAAAGTCACGTGAATCAATCCCAACAGAACTTACAGCTTGGGCAAGACGCAACCACGCATGCCGCAGGCCCGTCTCATGGACAAGTTCTCGGGGCTACAACAGGCATTCCTCCTCTGCCTCACCGTCAAACGGTCCCAGTTGCCCCGACGGCCGAAGGACAGAATGCATTACTGCAGAGGCAGGAAGCGTTGGAAGATACGGTCAGACAGCTCACGGAAGCCGTCAATATGTTGGTGCAGGCCCAGGTTCAGAACGTGACTAGGGTGGAAGTTCAGACACCGCAGGGAGTGCCCCAGCCTCCCGAACCAGCACGAGGACTTGAAAGGCTGGCAAGAGAAGTCCAGCGACCTGCAGACTCGGCTCGCTCATCCAATGCGCGTTCGAGGGATGGAAGACACCCTGTTCAGCACGGAAGGGAGGTCGCACGACCTGATAGCCTGGTAGTAAGACTGAGCCAGGAGGGAAACAGGCGGATGGAAATTGGTCAAGGTAGAGTCCGAGCCGCAGCTCGTTATATCGACGAGGTGGATGGGCAGCAGGTAAGATCCCATCATCATGAGGGTCAAGTTGAGGAAGACGAAAGGTATGACCCTGAACATCCTGCTCCAAGTCATGATCACAGGAGGAGATACGAGCTCCGAGACCCCCAACTAGAGGAGCTCCTCCAAAGGGTCCAGCAGTTGGAAGCACGACCCGGAGTTCCGGAGCAGCGTGAGCTCTACGGAGGCAGAACCCCATTTACAAGGGAAATTGAAACGCAACCTCTTCCTCCGAGGTTCAAGATGCCAAGCATTCAGCAATACAATGGGGACAGTGACCCATACGACCATCTAGACGCTTTCAACGTTCAGATGGATCTGCAAACAGGAAATCCGATGGTGAAGTGCCGAGTATTCCCCGCTACATTGGGGGATATTCCAAGAACGTGGTTCAGGAATCTCCCAGCTCGCAGCATAGGAAGTTGGGAGCAATGCCAACAGAAGTTCGTTGGTCAATACAGGGCACTGAGAAGGCAGCTCGCTCCATCCTGCCACCTAGCCACCATTTTTCAGCGTCAGGGTGAGTCGTTGAAGGAATACATCACCAGATTTAGACGCGAGGTCGCGAATGTCGAGCACCCATCAGATGAAAGCATTCTAACAGCGATCTCAGCTGGGCTGCGCAAGGATGGAAAGCTATATGAAAGCATTTACAAGTCCCCAGTAAAGGATCTGGGAGAGTTTTACGAGCGAGCTGCAAAGGAGATCAGGTGGGAAGAAACCTTCGGCCCGAAAAAGCAGAATCAGAAGAATGAAGCGGGCAGTTCCAGCCAGCCAAAGAGGAGAAGCAATGGCCGGAACGAAGAAGGAAGAAACAACGGCTCAAGTAATCAGATCGCTAAGAAAGCGAGAAGAGAGCCAAGGTACGAGCGACCGCAGCGTTGGGGTCGCCAGGAAGGATACAGCGTCCTGACGACATCACCAGACAGGATTTACGCTGCGGAGCGTAACAAGGAGGACTTCGGGAGGCCCAATCCTATAAGGGCTCCCATTCAGCACAGAGATCAGAACAAGTTCTGTGCCTACCATAATGAGGTCGGGCACAGTACTTCGGACTGTTGGGCGTTGAAGAACGCCATTGAGAAATTAATAAGGCGAGGTCGCTTGGGAGAATATGTGGCAAGACCTGCTGATCAACGACCTCACCACCAGCGACCTCAGCAGCAACAGCCAGGACACCAGCAGCAGCCCCAGCGAGCTCCCGAACAAGGTCAGGAACCTGCGGTAAGAACCATCTTTACTATCTATGGTGGCCCCCATATCGCAGGTGATTCCAACAGATCGCATGAGAGGTACGTCCGGGAGGCGAATCATTCATTCCAGCTCAATGGGTCGGAGGGACCTACCAAAAGAGCGAAACCAACCTCGGACGAGATCGTATTTACCGAGGAAGATGCCAGAGGAGTGATCAGTCCTCATAATGATGCGCTGGTTATACGAGCTAAAATCAGCAATATGGAAGTTAGGCGCATCATGATCGATACCGGCAGCTCAGTGAACGTGATGTATAGGAGCTGTTTTGACCAGATGGGGCTGCGAGCAGAACAGATGAGGCCATCCCCGGAGCCTTTGTTTGGATTCACTGGAGATGCTGTGGTACCAGTGGGGCAGATCAAACTGCCTTTGACTCTGGGGGAGGCAGGTCGTCAGGCCACAACCCTGACGGACTTCTTGATAATCGACTGCCCATCAGCGTATAACGTGGTCCTCGGAAGACCTGCTATGAACGAGTTGGACATGGTTACTTCAACCAGAACTCTGACCGTGAAGTTCCCAACTCCCAATGGCGTCGGATGTGTTCGAGGAGAACAGCACCTGGCTCGTCGTTGCTACGAAGATGCAGTGAAGATGGGTGTAAGAGGAAAGAAGGTGAACGTGGTCTCAGGGGGCGAGCCACGAGCTATGACTGAGAAGGGAGTCAGTCACGACCTGGACCCTCGCGAGGTAGACGCAGACCGAGCTACCGGTCCAATTGAGGAGTTAGAGGATGTACCAGTCAGCGAGGTAGATCCTGAGCGATGCTTAAAGCTAGGAAGAGGATTAACTCCAGAGCTGAGAATCCAGCTCGCTGACTTCTTAAAGGCGAATCTGGATGTGTTTGCATGGAACCATGAGGACATGGTGGGAATAGATCCAAAGGTGATGTCTCACAGGCTGAACATTGATCCTCATTTCAAACCAGTTCGCCAGAAAAGAAGGGCAATGACAGGGGAACGATACCTAGCACTAAAAGAAGAGATAGACAAGCTTCTGGTTAACAAGTTCATCAGAGAAGCTTACTACCCGACCTGGGTCGCCAACCCTGTGCTAGTAAAAAAGAAGAACGGGAAGTGGAGAACTTGCATCGACTTCACCGACCTAAACAAAGCATGCCCCAAAGATAGTTTTCCCCTGCCAAGGATAGATCAGCTCGTGGATGCTACTGCTGGCCACGAGCTCCTAAGCTTCATGGATGCATATTCGGGATATAATCAAATCCCAATGAAGCCTGAAGATGAAGAGCACACCTCGTTCATGACTGATCGGGGACTATATTGCTACAAGGTGATGCCCTTCGGTTTGAAGAATGCTGGAGCGACCTACCAACGCTTGGTGAACATGATGTTCAAAGAGCAAATCGGAAAGACCATGGAGGTCTATGTGGACGATATGTTAGTAAAGTCCAAGCAGATAGGTGATCATGTTGGCGACCTAAGAGAGATGTTCCAAATCCTGAGGAGCTACCAGATGAAGTTAAATCCACTCAAGTGTGCATTCGGAGTAGCTTCCGGGAAGTTCCTGGGCTTCATGGTCAACAATAGGGGGATTGAAGCAAACCCTGAAAAGATCAAAGCACTGATTGACATGAGGTCGCCCACCAGGGTGAAGGATGTCCAGAGTCTCAATGGCCAGGTCGCAGCATTGAGTCGGTTCATATCAAAAGCCTCGGACAAATGTGTCCCTTTCTTTAACATTCTGAAGAAAGCGAAGAGTTTCGAGTGGACTGAGCAGTGTGAAATAGCCTTCCAGCAGTTGAAGGAGTATATGGGACGAGCTCCACTTCTTTCCAAGCCCAAAGAGGGAGAAAAACTGATTCTATACTTGGGAGTGTCGCAGCAAGCTCTGAGTGCCGCGCTGGTGAGGGAAGAAGAAAAGACGCAGCTTCCAGTCTATTATGTGAGCAAAAGATTACAGGATGCTGAAACCAGATATTCGCAGATGGAGAAACTGGCTTACTGCCTGGTGATTGCGTCAAGGAAGCTGCGACCTTACTTCCAAGCTCATACTATCGAAGTCCTCACCCAGTATCCGTTGAAACAAGTTTTGCAGAAAGCAGACACCTCAGGTCGTTTGTTAAAATGGGCAGTGGAGCTCGCGCAGTTTGATATCCAATACAAACCGAGGACAGCTATCAAGGCTCAGGCTCTTGCAGATTTCATTGCGGAATTTACAGGACCTGTAGATGATGAAGCCGAATGTTCTGAAGGTCCGGCCTGGGAACTTTTTGTTGATGGATCATCCAGCGAGCAGAGAGCTGGAGCTGGAGTTCTACTGATCAGTCCTGAGGGCCATAAAATTCTTTGTGCTCTAAGGTTTGGCTTTCAGGCGACAAACAATGAAGCTGAGTATGAAGCTCTGCTCGCAGGACTGCGTTTGGCTAAGGAGATGCGAGCTGAACACTTGAAGATTTTCAGTGACTCACAGCTCGTCGTCAGCCACGTAATGGGAGAATATCAGGCTAGGGGACCGAAAATGGCCCTCTACCTCCAAAAAGTACACGAGCTGCTGGGTGCGTTCCAGAGGTACGAGATGAAGCAGATCCCACGAGCTCAGAACTCGCATGCTGATGCACTAGCTCGCCTCGCAACCACGCGAGACGCAGATTTCCTCGGGGCAATCCCAGTTGAGTTCCTACCAGCTCCAAGCACAGAAGAAAAGAATGTGACGATGGTCATATCCGTGCAGCCTGATTCTTGGATGAGCCCTATTCTCGAATACTTGCAGGATGGAAAGCTGCCCAATAACAAGCTAGAAGCACGACGTCTGCGAGCTAGAGCAGCCAGGTATTGCGTCTATGATGACGCACTGTACAAGAAGGGGTTCACAGCACCGTTATTGAGATGCATTGATGGCCACGAATGCGAAACAGTACTAAGGCAGATACACGAAGGCCACTGTGGGAATCATGCTGGGGGGCTGTCTCTAGCTCAGAAGGCACTTCGCCAAGGCTTCTACTGGCCCACCATGAGGCAGGATGCCCTCAACTTAGTAAAGAAATGCGACAAATGTCAAAGGTTTGCTCATATTCCACGAGCTCCACCAGCTTACCTCCAACAGATGGTGAGCCCGTGGCCCTTTGCGATCTGGGGGATGGACCTGATCGGACCCCTACCGATGGCACGTGGGAGATGCAAGCATGCAGTAGTCGCAGTGGATTATTTCACTAAGTGGGCTGAGGCAAAAGAGTTAGCTGAAATCTCCACGACAAAGATTGAGAAATTTATGTGGAGCAACATTATTAGCAGATTTGGGGTCCCACAGCAGATCGTGACAGACAATGGAACTCAGTTCGCCAGTGACCAGTTTCTTAGGTTCTGTAACGACCTCAAAATTGTTAAAAGTTTCTCAGCAGTAGACCACCCACAAGCCAATGGCCAAGTGGAAGCTGTAAACAAGATCATCAAGCAGACCCTAAAGATGAAATTGGAAGCTAAGAAGGGAGCGTGGGTAGACGAGCTCCAAAAAGTTTTGTGGTCCTATAGAACCACGGCTCGCAGCTCAACGGGCGAGACCCCATTTTCAATGGTATATGGATCAGAGGCTATGATCCCGGCTGAGTTTGAGGTCACCTCGCAAAGAAGAGCGACCTTCAATCCAAATGACAATAATCAGCTACTTGCAACAAATCTGGACCTGCTCGAAGAACACAGGGAAACCGCCAGGTTAAGGGTAGCTGTCTATCAACAGAGAATAGCGAGGTACTATAACAAGTACGCTCGCATCCGCAGATTCAACGTAGGAGACTTAGTCCTACGCCTTATTCTACCTGGAGCCCGCAAGCCAAGTGACGGATCCTTAGGCCCGAACTGGGAAGGACCGTATGTTGTCAAAGCAGCCTTGGGAAATGGAGCTTATCGCTTAGTTAATGTAAATGGAGCCGAAGTTCTCCGAGCGTGGAATGCCGAGCATCTCCGCCCCTATTATCAATAAGTTTGCCATTATCTGTAATATGGATTGATTATAAATAAAAGCTCCATTCTCCCCCTGTTTTTGATTCAACACACCAGGCTAACGGGCTCCGAGCTCAACAGCGTAAGAACAAATTAATGAGCCTAAAAGGCAGGCGAGGTGACGACCCCTGCATAGCTCGCTATAAATAAAAAGAGCCTAAAAAGCAAGTGACTAAGTGTCCTTGCATAGCTCGCCTAATGAGCCTAAAAAGCAGGCGAGGTGACGACCCCTGCATAGCTCGCTATTGAATATAGAGCCTAAAAAGCAAGTGACTAAGTGTCCTTGCATAGCTCGCCTAATGAGCCTAAAAAGCAGGCGAGGTGACGACCCCTGCATAGCTCGCTATTAAATAAAAGAGCCTAAAAAGCAAGTGACTAAGTGTCCTTGCATAGCTCGCCTAATGAGCCTAAAAAGCAGGCGAGGTGACGACCCCTGCATAGCTCGCTATAAAGAGCCTAAAAAGCAAGTGACTAAGTGTCCTTGCATAGCTCGCCTAATGAGCCTAAAAAGCAGGCGAGGTGACGACCCCTGCATAGCTCGCTATTAAATAAAAAGAGCCTAAAAAGCAAGTGACTAAGTGTCCTTGCATAGCTCGCCTAATGAGCCTAAAAAGCAGGCGAGGTGACGACCCCTGCATAGCTCGCTATTGAATATAGAGCCTAAAAAGCAAGTGACTAAGTGTCCTTGCATAGCTCGCCTAATGAGCCTAAAAAGCAGGCGAGGTGACGACCCCTGCATAGCTCGCTATTGAACAAAGAGCCTAAAAAGCAAGTGACTAAGTGTCCTTGCATAGCTCGCTAAATGAGCCTAAAAAGCAGGCGAGGTGACGACCCCTGTATAGCTCGCTACGTAAAAGAATGAGCCTAAAAAAGCAAGTAACTAAGTTGCCTTGCATAGCTTGCCTAATGTGCTTAATAAGCTGATGGCTAAATGACCCTGCATAGCTTGTCAAATACCCATTGTTTATACTTACAAAATTTTGTTAAATTGTTGCTTTCATTCTTATCAGGTTTTAAGTTCATTGAATATGAGCTCGCAAGAAATATGAAAAGCAAAAGAATATACAATGACTTGAAGAACATTCTACACAATAGAAGTAATGAAAGAAATTTTCATTAAAATACGAGGACTGATTACAAATTGAAAGATAAATAGTATACATGAAAAAGAAAAATAAATTGCTAGTTCTCAGCAGGAGGATCTGGATCAGCTGGAGGTTCTGGACCAGCGGTGGATGAGGCAGCTTTTGCTTTGAAATCCTCAATAGTTTCGAGACCTACGTCCCCAAAGATAGAAAAATCCATCTCTGGATGGGACATCCACAGTGTGTAGAGGAAGTCGCGACCTGTTCTTTCCTCAGCTTCATCCTTCGCGTCTGCAACCCGCACTTCCAGTTCTTGAGCTGCTTGATTTTTGAAGGCCATTAGCTCTTCGAAAGCATTATCAGCGAGACGATTGACGACCTCGGCCTGTTTCTTCATCTCTTCCACTTGTTGCTCCGCGGCCTCAGCTCGCTGGATAGCCTCCCCTACTTGCTGTCTAAGCACCGCAGCTCGATGATCAGCCTCCTTCGCGCGGTTGTCCGCAGTTGCAGCCTCCTTAGCTCGTTTGGTTGCAGACTCCTCAGCACTTTTTGCTGCAGCTCCCATCTCATCAGCTCGCTTCTTAGCCTCCTCGGCCTGTTTTCTGCAGTTTCAGCCCGCGCCAGAGCAGCATCAACCTGGCGATGAAGTACTTCAGTCTTCTCTTCCGCTGCTGAAGCCCGCTGCTCGTCCAGGGCAGCCTGTTGCTCAGATTGCCTCAGATCTTCCTTCACCTTGAGCAGCTCATCCTTTAGCATGGCGTGCTCATTCTCCATTTTCTTCAAAGCCTCCTCAGCTGCTTGCCTTGCAGCGTTTGCCTTGGCGATCTGAGCTTCCTGACCCTCTATTCTGCCCGAGGTCATGCGAGCTAAGTCATCAGTAGCCGCCTCCAGGTCGAACTCCAGCTTCCTGATCTCATCCTGGGTAGCCCTTGTCTCCTTTCTCCGCTTCATTGCAGCAAGGGCACCCTGGAAAGTATGAACAGATTAAGATCCAGTCAAGTAAAGAAATCAGCAGATGAGGAAAAATAACTTACCAGCATGCAATGACGAGCCACGAACTCATCCAAGTCCTCGCCCCTAAGGCTCCTATTTTCCAAGACATTCGCATGATTGAGCATAATTGTTGCCCAACTGTCAAGGAAGGAATTTAAGAATCTCCCTCCGGGACCCAGCTCGATGTCTGATGGGGTAGGTGAAGGAGTTCTCGCGCGCTCCGGGAAATCACGTGCATCATTGAAGGTACCACCACGTCGCGACACAACAGTACGCCTAGTCGCATATGTGCTGGGGCCAGCTCGGGTTGCCTCAGGAGCGGCATTTGAAGGAGCATCACCTTTTCCAGGCTGCGAGCTGGAAGTTGGAGGTGACTGAAGACTAGTAAAAACATCGGAGATGGGCACCTCGCTAGGAACAGCAGTCGAGGGAGTAGTTGCTCCAGCAGCAACATGCACCTCGCTGGGAGCAGTGGTTGAAGGGGCAGTAGCTTCAGTGGCTGCAGGCACTTCGGAGGAAACAGCAACTGTAGGAGCCTGATCCTGGCCAGATGGTTTGGATCGCTTGGAAGGAGCTGCTGGAGTGGCCAAGTCTTCGGCAGGTCGTTTCGCTGGAGGAGCTGAGGAAGCTTGAACTTCAGTAGGACGTGCTGGAGGGGATTTCATGAGGACAAGTTTCCTCCTGTTAGCTGGGAGTTTTGTAGAGGAAGGAGCTGGAGCTGGAGCACGAACTGGGGATCGCAGTGGAGCCCCTGGAGTAGACGTGCGAGGTGGAGAAGAAGATAGATCAGCCTGTGCAGTAGGAACTGCAGGGACTGGGTCTGATCCTGTCCGAGCTGGAGCAGGAGCTGGAGAAGAACTTTTTTTAGACGCACCCTTTGAAGGAATGCGAGTTGAAGACGGTTTCGCCTTCGTTGGTGTGCGAGCTGAAGATGATCTCGCCTTAGACGAGGAGCGAGCAGGAGCACCTCGAGATGAAGTCTTCCGAGGTGGAGAAGACGAACGAATGTTATCCGAGCGAATGGCCTCCTCTGATGATGAAGAGATTACTGGCGGAGGTCGGGAAGTAAACGCATGCTCAACAGAAACCTCAAAGACAGAAGGGAGTCTAGGCCTGTCACTCATCTTGCCTATATCTTCCCCAGCTCGCAGAAGATGGCATTCCGTAGAAGGAGCGAGCTTGTGAGCTATAAGGATAGCATCATCGAACCTGCTGCTGATGCCCGTGTCGCTCGATTTGGCGAGCCTGTTAAGAGCTCGTTCCTCCCCGCTGTTAAGAGGAGGCTCATCCATCTTCAGCACTACACAACAAATAATCAAAAAATAATAAGTAATGAAGGAACAAAACAAAGTCAGCTCTCTTAGATTTTCTTATGAGTACCTGGTTTCAGGACGTAGCTGAAGTTTTGGAGATCTGCAAGGGATGGGCACGAGATATAAAACCAACTCGTCTTGTACGGCCCAACGTTGGATTTGCCTTTTGCTTCTCCTCTGGGCAAAAGGTCTTTATATTGTGACTGGCGAGCTGTGAGATAGTAGATGCCGTCAGGTTTCCCACCATCTCCTGACACGGCCTTGAAAGAATAGAACTGCTGAAAGATCCTCGGTGTAGGTGCAGGAAGGCCATTCCTGAAGAAGGCTAAGGCCAGTGAGATCAACTGCGTGTAAGAGTTGGGAGTCAGTTGAAATGGCGCGAGCTTGACTTTGTTGAGGAATTCAATCACGAACGGTGGAACGGGGAACCGCAACCCCTGCTCGAGATGTTGGGTGCTGATAGCGACGAACCCCCTGGGTGGATAACATGCATGATTATTTGAATCAGGCAGCAGTATGCGGCAACCGAAGGGAATGTGGAACTGCCTGACGAGTCCCTCCACCTCAGGACGTTTTAAAGATGAGGGATGACGAGCGAATGTCTCACGAGCTTCTCTTCCTTGAACAGCATGAGCTCGGGCTTTGTCACGCTCGCGAGCTTCATCGCTGGGAAGCATCCCCTTACGAGTTCCACTTGAAGACATCTAAAAAATAAATAGGCAAGTACATATATATCGTTACAAGAACAACAATGGTGAGGGGGCAAGATGAGCCCGAAATAGAAAGTTTAAAGAAAAGAAGACTCACCTTGAATCGTTGATAAGAGGAAGAACGACGAAGAAGACTGAAGATCTCGTAAAAAGGCAGAGAGTTCTGGATGTTTGAAAGCTTGAATACTTGTTTGCTTCGAGTGAAAGTGACAGGTGAAAGAAGAAAATGAAAAGGGGCCATCGGTTTATATAGACAAGCAAGCATGAGTCCCAACCATCAGATCTTTGGGAAACGTAACCGTCATAGATCTGACGGTACAGCATAAAACGTGGCTTTGGAAATCATGCAGCCGTCAGTTGAAAGACGTGCGCATTAAATGTGCGAGTAAAGGACGTGCGGACGTCGCTTCAGTTATCACCTGCATGACTGCCACGTGTCGCAACTGAAAAGGTGGAATTTGAAAAGTGCACAGAGGCGGTTACAAAAGTAAGCGTGCTTGGGAAGCCAACTTTTGCCAGCAATTCAAGCTCCCAGCTCGCTAAAGCAAACTGAGAGCTGGGGGGCTAATGTTATGCGTATTTTTTGGACTTAGTAGTTGGGCTGGTAAAAGTCCAATTGAGGCCCATTTAAGACCCAATGAGGTCAACATAGTCAAAACCCATCAAACGAGGCCCAATGTTGACTCAAAGACCATCAAAACTTCCAGCTGGCATCAATAGGCCCATGAGTATAACTGGGACTCAGCTCGCCGCCTGCGTAGCTCGTTTCTCAGCGAGCTCGAGATGGGGACCACCATGACACGTCAGCTCGCTCAGATACGTGATAAGTACCATATCTTCCAGAACAGACAGTTACCAAGATCGATAGTGATTCTCTCTCCAGATATGGTAGTTGCCCAATCAAACCATGATTTCCTCGTCAGACATGGAGATTAATTCAAACTCAAATGCAAGTCATCATTATATTGAGATAAATATAGCAATTTCCTAATATTATCTAAATATATTAGGAAGCATAATTAATTTATAATTCTTTTCCTTGTTTTTCCCAATTGTTTAGGGAATGTAATTAATTCAGGATTCTTTTCCTGATTTACTTCAACCAGAATTGTAACACTTCTTTCCCTATAAATAGGGATTAAAATCATTGTAACATCATCAGACAATATTGAATAATATACTGTCACTCTGCAGAGATTAAGAGTTGGACAGTCGTGGACGTAGGCCTTTCTATTGCCGAACCACGTAAAAGCTTGGTGTTCTTCGTTCGATCCTGTATTTCTACCTTTGTCTTTCCTTGGTTTTCGTGTTTTCTCACATTGATTGCAGGTATTGGGCATTGATTGCTCGTCGACTGAATTCCAACGTCGACAACTATAAACATAGATATAACTATAGCTTACCATCATATTTTTCAGACACCAACAAAATCTTGCAATCACTGTATATGTTTTAGAGTTGATAATGATAACTAACTAGGATGGATCCTATATACGTGTAGTGTTAACGAGTGAGAAGCGTGTACAGGTAAAGCTGCACATGATAAAATGACTCGGTGTGGAATATCATCGGATCCAGTTTTTATGGGTTCACACCTATTTTACTATTATATTTTTCTACTATGTAACATGTGTAGCTCACTAATGTACGACATCAAGTCAGTTGTATACAATCTTGAGTCAACCATAAAAAAATACCAAATCACAAAAAATAAAAAAAACTATTATTTCTATCGAATAAGCGTTAAGCTACATGTGCCCCAACAAGTAGTAGTTAATTTGGTTATATATATTTATTTATTTATATAAGACAACGAATAACATATATGATACATGGTAGGGTTCATGCACCGCGGTGCATATATAATTAGCACCTTCATAGAAGAGTACCATATTATATAACTGTCCAAGTTTAGTGTCCAAGCTCATAACAAGAATAAAGAAGGCTTGGACACTATACCTATGTGATACTATTCCATGACTAATTCCAGAAACTCATGTGGTATAATAATAAGCTTAATTTAGATATGTTGTAACTTATTCCATACTTGTCCTTATATAATGATCAGGTGTGAAATTTTGTACATTATTTCATGCGAAATTTAAATATATAGAGTGCAAGCGTTGTTTGGTTTGCAAGTTGAAAGATGAAACAATGCTTGTGGTTGAAGACGATGATCACAGCTACATGGTTGTATGATATAAGAAATTAATGATGCAAGCAATGATATGAGTTGTTGGCAGCCTGGCACCTTGTTTTATCAACGTCATTTGATCCTTTTTATGTAATTTTCTTTTGTTGTTTGTGATTTTCATTTGATCCTCTTATAAATTTTTTATATTTTTTTTGTGAAAGTTGTACATTCGTGCTCAACATTTCATTTCTTCTCCAACATTCACGGGACATTTTACAATAAACGTATTACGTACAACATCCCCACATGTATCGAAGCAAAATTGTAAAAAAGTTTCACACATTTTATACATACAGAAATGCATGACATGTTCTGCAAAAGTGATTACTGTGAATAATTTATTTCTAAAGCTCTTATAGCACTCTATATGAATGCATTAATTGTTGGGATTTTTATATTTCTTAATATGAGCTTACATATTAAATAACAATTATATTATGGATTATCTATTTTAATAAAGTCAAATAAGTTATCTATTAATTGAGCTTTAGAAATATCTATTGGGTATGAGCTTTAATGTGTAGAAACCTAATACTAATTAAATTAGGGTTAATGAGAACCTAATTAGGTTAGTATATAAAAAACATAATTAGGGTTATGATCCCCAAGTCAAATCAACGTATTTTTGCTCTCTTTTCTTTTCCCCCATTCAAGAAGAAAAATATAGAGTAACCTAAGGAGATTTGACTGTGGAAGATTCAATCCTATTCAAGTTTAACAATATGGATTCAAGTATGTTTTCTATAATAATTCTTATTGATTTAATATGAGTTTCTAGATTTTAATATATGTTTTAACCTATTCAAGTTATTTCCATCAAGTGGTATTAGAGTTAATTGATATTGAATCATTGAGAAATTATTAGTTTGATTTATTGTTGTTATCATGGAAGCATATATATATATATATATATATATATATATATATATATATTGAATTGTCATGATGCTTTTATGTTTTCGAGAGTGTTTTTTTGAAAACCATTGAAGAATATATATTGTACTGTTTTACTGCATGAAGCAATTGAAGAATATATATTGTACTGTTTTACTGTGTGAAGCAAGAATGAATATATATATATTTAATCGGGTTTGCTTTAAATATATATATATATATATATATGACAGTAGTGTGAAATATATATATTGTATTATTTTATTGCGTGAAGCAAGAATGAATATATATATATATATATTTAATCGAGTTTGCTTTATATATATATATATATGACAGTAGTGTGAAATATATATATGTGTTTACTAGATGGCATAGGAATTATATATATATATTTTTTTGTTGAATGCTGTGACTTTTGTTTGTTTGTTTGTTGGCGTGAAAGTCAAGTCACAAACATGAAGTACATGTTTCAAGAATATATATATATAAATATAAAACTAGTGGTTTTATTCTATCACCAATGGTTTTCGGATGAGTATTTATATTAAGAAGCAAAGTTTGACTTTTATTTGGATTGTTATGGAATTTTAGTTGTTGATAAATGTATTAAGTCTAATATTTCAAAATAAATTGAATTGAAATTATATGTTACCAAAGTAACCTCTATAATTAAATTTGTTTATTTTAGAATATTAAAATGTGTATGTCTATTATTTATGCGAATAATGACCAGCCCAAAGGAAGATTATTATTTGGCCAAATAATAGGCATACTTGTGGCAATAAATATATGATGATTATTAGTTTTTTTTTTTTTTTTTTCATGTGAGTAATAAGTCGGTCCAAAGAAAGACCTATTACTTGACAAGATTAATTATCAATGTTTGATTACTACACGGAGAGTACCACTTACAATTGATATTTCTGTCCAAAGACTAAATGTCAATGTTGTGCTAGGTATCTTGTTTTAGGGCCTACCATTATGAGAATAGTTTGATCATGTCATGTATCAATTTATTGATTGAGTATTATTATGTTGTGATATGATTATTAATTGTGAGCTTGTATTTGGTTTTGTTCTCGATTCAGTTACTACATCTGCTTCAGCAATAACTATTAATATCAATTTAATTCCTGTGCTTAATGACACGAATTTTAAGAATTGAAAAAGAACGTTATGATTGTTTTCGGTTGCATGAATCTTGACCTTGTGCTTCGGGAAGAATGACCCGCATCTCTTAATGAGAATAGTACCGCTGATGAAAATGCGAGTATGGAGAAGTGGGACCGTTCTAATCGCATGTGTCTTAAGATCATGAAACGTTCAATTCCGGAAACTTTTAAGGGCTCTATGTCCGAAGAGAAAAATGCTAAGAAGTTCTTTGATGAAATAAAATAGGCGTTTTGCGAAAAAACGAAAAGGTTGAAACAAGTACCCTTTTGGCTAACCTTGTTTCAATGAAGTATAAAGAAAAAGAGAATATAAGAGAGTACATCATGAAGATGTCTCATATTGCTTCCAAACTAAAGACACTAAAGTTACAACTGTCTGAGGACCTGTTGGTGTATTTAGTTTTGATTTCTCTTCCTGTACAATACAGTCAGTTTAAAGTGAGTTACAATACTCAAAAGGATAAATGGACTCTTAATGAGCTCATATCCTATTGTGTGCAAGAAAAGGAAAGATTGAAGCGAGAAGAGATTAAAAGTGCTAATTTAACAACTATTTCTAAGAACAAGAAAAGAAAAAGAGGAAAAGAAGCTGCAGTTGGGACATCACAGCATAAGGTGTAAAAGAAGCAGGATGAGGAGTTTACCTGTTACTTTTGTAAGAAAGTTGGACACATGAAGAAAGAATATCCTAAATACGCCAACTGGTGTGTCAAGAAATGTATGCTTCTAAATTTAGTTTGTTCTAAAGTTAATTTAGCTTTTGTACCTAAACACACTTGGTGGATAGATTCTGGTGCTACTACTCACATAAGTGTGTCTATGCAGGGTTGCCTGTGGAGCCAACAGCCAAGTGATGCTGAAAGATTCATCTATATGGGCGATGACAAAACAATTATAGTAGAGGCTATATGAACTTTTAGGTTATTATTAAAGACTTATCATTTTTTGAATTTGGAAGAGACTTATGTAATACTGTCTTTTAGACGGAATTTGGTTTCAGTTTCAGTTTTGGATAAATTTGGTTATTCTTGTTCATTTGGAAGTAATAAATTTAGTCTTTTTCAATATTCGAATCTTATTGGTACTGGTTCTTTATCTTTGCATGATAACCTATATTTGTTGAATACAATTGCCTCAATTAATGAAACTTTGCATATAAATTCATGAGGTACAAAATAAAAATTAACTGACAGGGATTCCGCCACACTATGACACAAGCGTTTAGGTCATATCTCTAAACAGAGAATTCAGAGGCTTGTGTCTGACGGGATTCTTGATTTCCTTGATTTGACAGATTTCGAAGTCTGTATTGAATGTATTAAAGGGAAACAGACAAATATTAGGAGATTAGGTGCCAATAGGTGTTCTGATGTCTTAGAACTAATTCATACTGATATTTGCGGACCATTTTCTACAACTTCTTGGAATGGTCAATAATATTTTATTACGTTCATAGACGACTATTCAAGGTATGGGTACCTATATTTGATACATAAGAAGTTTTAATCCCTGGATGTTTTTAAGACCTTCAAAGTTGAAGTTGAAAATCAACTTGACAAGAAAATTAAAGCTGTCAAATCTGACCGTGGTGGTGAATACTATGACAAATATGACGGATCTGGTGAATAACGTCCAAGATCTTTTATGAAATTCCTAGAGGAATGCGGTATCGTCCCGCAATACATAATGTCAGGCAAACCTAGCATGAATGGTGTTGCTGAAAGACGAAACAGAACGCTTAAGGACATGGTAAGAAGTATGATCAATCATTCATTTTTACCAGAATCCCTCTGGGGAGAAGCATTAAAGACTGCAACATATATCCTTAATAGGGTTCCAAGCAAAGCAGTAGCTAAAACCCCTTATGAATTATGGACGGGCAAAAAACCTAGTATTACGCATTTACATATTTGAGGTTGTCCAGCCGAGGCAAGGCCTTATAGGCTAAATGAAAAGAAACTGGACTAAAAACTGTAAGCTGCTATTTTGTTGGGTACTCTGAACAGTCAAGAGGTTTCAAGTTCTACAATCCCACTACTAAAACATTTTTTGAGATGGGAAATGCGAGATTTTTTGACGAAATTGAGTTAGTGAGGGGAGATAAGATTAAAGACATTGTCTTTGAAGAGAAATTTATTTCTCTTCCTGCTATTGCTATTAATAATGATCAGGCTTTTATTCCTGACATTGTTCAAAATACAAATCCGGAATATCAAGACAATGTAGACGAGCTCCTTGTGCAAAATAAAGAAATTATACCTAAAGTGCAAACTCAACAACCTCAAGAGCATGTGCCATTAAGACAATCTGCTAGAAAAAGGAGAAGTGCGATTCCGGATGACTATATCGTTTTTCTCCAAGAACATGAAGTTGATATATGAGTGGTGGAAGATGATCCAATCAACTTCTATTAAGCCAAACAAAGTTCTAATTCTTAAAAGTGGATCGATGCTATGAATGATGAGATAAATTCTATGAAAAACAATGACGTTTGGGATTTTGTTGAATTGCCTAAAGGTGCGAAACCTATTGGTTGCAAATGAATATTTAAGACCAAAAGGGATTCAAAAGGCAATATTGAGAGATATAAGACTCGTCTAGTTGCCAAGGGTTTCACTTAGAAAGAAGACATTGATTACAAAGATACTTTCTCTCCTATTTCAACGAAAGACTGTTTCAGGATTATAATGGCACTTGTGGCTCATTTTGATTTAGAGCTATATCAGATGGATGTAAAAACTGCGTTTCTCAATGGTGACATTGATGAAACAATATATATGATACAACCAGAAAACTTTGTATCCGGTGACCCAAAGAAAATGATTTACAAATTAAAGAAATCCATCTATGGTCTGAAACAGGCTTCCCATCAATGGTATTACAAATTTCATCAAATCATTATCTCATACGGATTTGAGGTAAATAAGGTTGAAGATTGTGTATATCATAAGTTCAGCGGGAGTAAATACATATTTCTGATGTTATATGTCGATGACATACTACTTGCTAGCAACGATATAGGTTTATTGCACGAAACCAAGAGATTTCTGACAAAGAATTTTGAGATGAAAGATTTTGGAGATGCCTCTTTTATAATAGGCATACAGATACATCGAGATCGAACTCGAGGTATCCTTGAGTTATCACAAAAGAACTATATCGAAAAAGTTCTTAATAGATTCGGCCAGAAAAGTTGTGTACGAGGAGACGCCCCTGTAGCTAAAGGAGACAAGTTTAGTCTCAGTCAGTGCCCTAAAAATGAGTTGGAACGAAAACAAATGCAAAAGATTTCTTATGCATCAGCTGTAGGAAGTCTAATGTATGCTCAAATATGCACGCGTCCGGACATTACGTTCATAGTGGTAATGTTTGGCAGATATTTAAGTAATCCAGGATGAATCATTGGAAAGCAGCTAAACGAGTTATGCGTTATTTACAGAGAACAAAAGATCACATGCTCACATATCAGAGATAAGATAATTTAGAGATCGTTGGATATTCTGATTTTGATTTTACTGGATGCCAAGACAGTAAAAGATCCACGTCGGGCTATATTTACCTGCTAGCTGGAGGAGCTATTTCCTGGAAGAGTGCTAAGCAAACACTCATAGCTTCTTCCACCATGACAGCTGAATTCATAGCTTGTTATGAGACATCTAATCATGGGATATGACTTCGAAATTTTGTCATGGGGCTGTGAGTTGTGGATTGTATTGAAAGACTATTAAAGATATATTGTGACAATAATTCGGCTGTGCTATATTCCAACAACAATAGAAGCTCTATGAAGTCAAAGCACATAGATATCAAGTTTCTTGTTATTAAAGAAAGAGTTCAGAGTCGTCAGGTGGCTATAGAACATATTAAGACAAACTCCATGATTGCGGATCCGCTTACTAAGGGATTACCACCCAAGGTCTTTCATGAGCACACTGCTCATAGAGATGTTGTTTTAGTTGATGATGTGCATGTTTAGTGAGAGTTAGTATTTTGATGTTCTGTGTTACATGATACAGAGTAGTATCTGTTTGAAGAAATGCAGCAAAGGAAAACATGAAAAACAGAAGCTTAGAATGAAGAACCAGAATAAAAATAATGAAGAGGTATTTTCATTTCTTACTTATTAGCTCCAGATCTGTACAGTATTTATATACATAAAGGAATTCTAGAATTCTCTATCATCTAACAGAAAACAAATAAATCAATGGTTATAAAACAATCAATCAAAGCTGCCATAATTGTTTCTAACAGATTTTAAAGCAAGCTGGCTGATCAACCAGGTGTATCAGGAGCTGTTATTCTGGTAAATAATCCAACGGTTCTTTGATGGTTGCAGGTTGTGAGAGGTGCAGAGTCTGTTCTGCTGACATGGATTCTGTTTTTGTTTTGTATAGAATGCTGATGTTGCATACTTTGTTGCTGATTAGGAAGCTTATGTTGACTTGTATGCTGACTTGTATCTTTTCTTTCAGGCTCTCTCAAGCTGAACCGAGGACTATTTTCCAGGTTCATATTGGAAATGAGTTTGTGGAAATGATCAATGGATAAGGGTTTGGTAAAGACATCTGTAATTTGGTTTGTGGTGTTGATGTAGTTAACCTTAAGCAAGCCAGCAGCTATCCGGTCTCGCACAAAATGAACATCAACCTCAATGTGTTTGGTGCGGGCATGGAAGATAGGATTGAGAGCAAGAGACCTGGCACCGGTGTTATCACACCAAAGGATTGGTTTATGAGAAAGAGAGAAGCCCAACTCAGAAAGAAGAGAAGCTATCCATATGATTTCAGTGGAGGCTTGAGAGAGGGACCGATATTCAGTCTCAGTGCTTGATTTAGCTACGACTGTTTGCTTCTTAGAGCTCTAAGAAATGAGATTGCCTCCAAGAAACATGTAACTTCCATTAGTGGATTTACGATCATCGATTGAGCTTGCCCAATCAGTATCACAGAAACCAAATAATTGAAAAGGATTTGAAGAAGGTTTAAACCACAAACCAAGAGAAGAAGTGCCCTTTAAATATCTTAGAACTCTCTTGCAAGCAAGCCAGTGCTGCTGTGTGGGAGCAATAAGGAATTGACTAAGTTTATTTACTATAAAGCTTATGTTTGGTCTGGTATTGGTTAAATACTGCAGAGCTCCAATGGTGCTTCTATATAGAGTGGAATCAGGAAAAGGATCATTATCATAGAGAGACAATTTAGAGGTTTTGTTTACTGGAGAAGAGCATGGTTTGCAATTTTTCATGTTGGTTTTGGCAAGAAGATCAGATATGTATTTTGCTTGGGTTAAAAACAGACCAGTAGAGTCTCTATAGACTTCAAAGCCAAGAAAATAATGAACTTCTCCCATAGTTTTTAAAGCAAAAGTTGAATGCAAGCGACCTATAACTTGTTGCATAGTCTTGGAACAATTTTCTGTGATCAAAATGTCATAAACATAAACAAGCAACAAAGTGAAAGTAGAGCCAATTCTGTAGAAAAATAAGGAGGTATCTGATCTTGAATTAATGAACCCCTATTGTAGTAAAGCATCCTTGAGTTTATGGAACCATGCTCGCGGGGCTTGTTTAAGTCCATATAGTGCTTTGTTGAGCTTGCAGACATGATGAGGAAAAGAGTGATTGACAAAGCCTTCAGGTTGCTGCATGAAAACTAATTCGGTGAGGTCACCATTAAGGAAGGTATTATTTATGTCAACCTATTGAATTGGCCAACCATGAATGATTGCAAGAGAGAATACAATTCAGATTGTAGAGGCCTTTACTACAGGGTTGTAGGTATCTAGATAATCTATTCCAGGTGTTTGGTGAAAGCCTTTTGCTACAAGTCTGGCTTTATGTTTGGATATAGTGCCATTTGGATTGAATTTAGTTCGAAAGACCCATTTACATCCAAGGACATTCATGTCAGGTGTAAAAGGTACAAGGTCCCAGCTATGGTTTGCTTGTAAGGCTTTGAATTCATCAGTCATTGCATTGAACCAATGCTTGCTAGTTAAAGCATCTGTCACAGAAGATGGTTAAGAAGTGGAAGAGGTTAGAGCCTTTGGTTTGAAAATGCCACTCTTTGATCTGGTGATCATGGGGTGAATGTAAGTAGCAGGGATAGATGTTTGTAATGGATGTTGTGAAGAATGATTGGTAAGGTCAACAAAAAGATCAATACCTGATGATGAGTGATCAGCTAGTAATTCAAATGTTGCTTGAGGACTGTTATGTTGTTGCAGAATTGGAGAAGATTCTGTTAAAGAAGCAGCTGTCTTAGAGGATGGCCTGATATTGTGTGAAGGGGAAGATATGATAGAGGACCTAGAAGAAGCATATTGGAGAACAGAAATAGGGAGGCTTGGGGTTGGCTGTAAATTGATAGCTGGTTTTGACAGAAATAACTCTTGATAAGGGAACTTAAGCTCATTGAATTATATATGCCTGGATATAAAAATTTTGCCGTCAGGTCTCATGCATTTATATCCCTTATGGAAGGGGCTGTATCCGAGAAAAAGGCATTTAGTGGTGTGAAAATTAAGTTTATGTTGTGAGTAAAATCTTAAGTAAGGAAAGCAAGAGCAGCCAAAGGTTTTGAAAAAGGCATAGTTTGGTTTCTTGTTAAAGAGTTTTTCAAAGGGTGAAAGATTGTTAAGGACAGATGTGGGCAAATTATTTATGAGGAAAACTGCAGTGGTAAATGCTTCAACCCAAAAAGTTAAAGGGAGTTTAGCATGAGCAAGAAGTGTCAATCCAGTTTCTACCACATGTCTGTGCTTCCGTTCTGAAATTTCATTTTGTTGGTGGGTATATGGACAACTAAATCTAGGTTGGATGCCTTGGCTAGTGAGGTAAGGAAGAAATGATTGGTATTCACCCCCCATGTCAGTGTGCAAGACTTTAATTTTCCTATCCAATTGTAACTCAATGTTGGTTTTGAATTGAATGAAGGTCTTGAGGGACTCAGATTTTAATTTTAGAGGAAAGATCCAAGAAAATCTGGTGCAGGCATCAATGAAGATGATGTAGTATCTATGACCAGATGTTGAAAGATAAGGGGATGGTCCCCATAAATCTGAGTATATGATGTCAAGGGGATGTTTGGCAGTGATGTTATGTTGAGTAAATGGTAATTTATGAAGCTTTCCTAATTTACAAGAGTCACAAAAGGAAATAGGATTAATCTTAAAATTAAATTTCATTGATTCAAGAACAGATTTCAGAACAAACAAAGAAGGGTGGCCTAGTTTGGCATGCCTTAAATCAGCATTTACTTTAGCAGCTACAACAGTACTATAATGAGACCTATTTGTGCATGTTTTATTCAAGCTTGAACTGGTATTGACACTTTGATTCTTTTTGTGATGTTTGTTTGTTGAGAGAGGTTTGCGAATGGTTTGGTTGATAGAGTTGGTAGGTTGAATGATGTCAAGATTGTAAAGACCATCCTTGAGAGTCCCTTGCGACAGAATCTTCCCTGTGTTATGATCCTTAAACACACAAGAATTAGCAGAAAATTCAGCTATCAGATTATTGTCTTTTGTTAGTTTGGAAATGCTGAGTAAATTTTTTGTGACGTTAGGCACAAGGAGTATATGTTTCAAGGATATTAATCTGTCAGGTGAGGTTTGTGTTTCAAGCAAAGAGTTACCAATATGAGTGATGGGTAAGAGATTACCATTTCCAACAGTTACTTTGTCCTTGCCTCTATACTCAGAGCTTATGGCTAAGTTGTTCATGTCTGCTGTTATGTGATTTGTAGCGCCAGAGTCTACATACCATGCTTGATCTGTGACTATTTCTGGGGAAGCAATCATAGCAGAATGTTGAGCATTAAAGGGCTGAGTATATTGTTGTGAGTTACTTGCTTGGCTTGGGTACTGAGGCTGTGATTTCTGTGTTTGATTTCCATGCCAGTTTTGATCATAACGTTTGTAGCATCTAAGAGCATCATGGCCAGGCTTTTGGCAGAGTTGGCAATAAATTCGTTGGTTGTTGAATCTGCCAAATCTGCCTCTTCCTCCTCTTCCTCTAGGCAATCCTCTGCTGCCAATTTGATTGCTTCCTCTAGAACCTGAACTGTTAGACTGATGAGCAAAGTTTGCTGAAGGAACTGAAGCAAGATGGATTTGTGAGGTTGCATTGAGTTAATCAATCCGTTGTTCATGCATCATCAAAGTGTACTGAACTTCCTGTAGTGTTGTAGATTTGGCATTATGAGAAATAAACACAACAATTGGGTTATAGTCATGCCCAAGGCCATTCAAGGCATTGATAATGAGTTCATGCTCAGGAATTTCACAACCAGCTACTAGAAGAGCATCTCCTATGGTTTTGATTTTTAACATGTAATCTGTGATTGATAGGGAGCCTTTTTGCATTGTAGCTAACTGGTTTTTCAATTGTAGGATCCTAACCATGGAAGTTTGAGCATAAAGTTTTTCAAGAATTTTTCAGGCTTTAAGGGAAGTTTTGGATTGATTGACTTGTCCAATTACACCCTCTCATATGGTAGAAAACAGCCAACAAAGAAGTAGTTGGTCAGATCTTTTCCATACTCGATATTGAGGGTTCTCTATAATTTCAGAGGTAATGCCATTTTGAACTTCTATCAATTTAGAAGTAGGCTTAACAGAATCTGAAATATAATCCTCAAGTTCAAGTGCTCTAATGGCAGTAATGACTTGAGCTTTCTAGTTAACATAATTGGATCTGTCAAGCTTAATAGGGAGATTAAAATTCAAAGTTTTTGCAAGTGCTTGAAAATCTAAAGCTAGTGTAGGAGTGGGTGAAGATATAGCTTGAGAATTTGTTGGTTGAGGGGAAGAAGAAGAGGAATCAGATGCCATCATGAGACGTTGGTCTATTCAGGCTCTGATACCATGATACAGAGCAGTATCTGTTTGAAGAAATGCAGCAAAGGAAAACATGAAAAATAGAAGCTTAGAATGAAGAACCATAATAAAAATAATGAAGAGGTATTTTCATTTCTTACTTCTTAGCTCCAGATCTGTACAGTATTTATATACATAAAGGAATTCTAGAATTCTCTATCATCTAACAGAAAACAAATAAATCAATGGTTGTAAAACAATCAATCAAAGCTGCCATAATTGTTTCTAACAGATTTTAAAGCCAGTTGGCTGATCAACCAGGTGCATCAGGAGCCGTCATTCTGATAAATAATCCAACGGTTCTTTGATGGTTGCAGGTTGTGAGAGGTGCAGAGTCTGTTCTGCTGACATGGATTCTGTTTTTGTTTTGTATAGAATGCTGATGTTGCATACTCTGTTGCTGATTAGGAAGCTTCTGTTGACTTGTATGCTGACTTGTATCTTCTCTTTCATTATAGACATATTTTATATTTGTTTTCTGCAGAATAAAGTATAAAGTTCAGTTATAAACTCTGAATATTATTTATGTTTGATCTCACTAAAGATTAAGGTAGGACCAGTTAGAAATAGACATGTTTGAGATCACATTGCATGTAATTTCCATGCTACACATCCATACTTGATCTATGTCATTAAATATATTGGTGTGGTGACCATTGATGGATCTAGTTACGAATATATGTAACAAAGGTCGTTTTGATCTAATACTAATATAGTTGATGGACCAGATTGTAATTAAGGGGATATTTCAGGACAAATAACTTTTTAGTGCACAATCAAAACTATAAATAATATAATTGTTTCAAGAAACATATATAGCCCAAGTGGAAGGTTGTTGAGATTTTTATATTTCTTAATATGAGTTTACATATTAAATAACAATTATATTATGGACTATCTATTTTAATAGGGTCAAATAAGTGATCTATTAATTGGACTTTAGAAATATCTATTGGGTATGAGCTTTAATGTGTAGAAACCTAATATTAATTAAATTAGGGTTAATGATAACTTAATTAGGTTAGTATATAAAGAACATAATTAGGGTTATGATCCCCAAGTCAAATCAACGTATTTTTGCTCTCTTTTCTCTTCCCCCATTCAAGAAGAAAAATATAGAGTAACCTAATGAGATTTGACTGTGAAAGATTCAATCATACTCAAATTTAATAATAAGGATTCATGTATGTTTTCTATAATAATTCTTATTGATTTAATATGAGTTTCTAGATTTTAATATAGGTTTTAACCTATTTAAGTTATTTCCATCATTAATAACCAAATTAAATAGATTTGTTTATAAACTTACGACAAAAATGAATTGATTTAAATAAAAGAACAGCGTACCTAGACCAATTTTCCTCCAAAATCTAACTTTTTCTCCCCAAATTTGTTTCTCTGAAAAATTTTAAACTTTTTTTTACCAAATTTCAATTGTTTTTGGGAGATTAAATCCGTCACAACGAAGTTAGACTACCGTACTGTATCAGGAAGAGGAGATAATTTTGAACCTTGTTTTTGGCGGTGACCTTTGCATTGGATGTGTGAGTGCACAATGAATCAGTACAAGTTCACTACAATACATTTATTACTACGAAGGCTCTCTAAAACAAATTCATCTAGATGGTGGGTTTTAACCAATCATGTGTTCACAAAATACAAATTTTATTGACTTTTTTTTTAGGTTGCAAATTGTGTTGGTTTAGAGAGAGAGAGAGAGAGAGAGATGCTCCGTTGGAAGGTCAGCGCAGCCATATAGAACACCGGAGAAGGGAGAGTCATAACTCAAAACATCGAGTCTTGGGTGTCAACGACGGGGAGAGACAAGAGGGGACAGACGGAGCCATCGTCAGTCACGAGACAACCTTGACGGTGTTGAAGGGTGGCAAGGTAGCGACGATGGGGTCAGTGGTGTGGTGTAGGTGGGTGCCGCAGCAAAAAAGGGGAGGGAGAAGGAGAAGGAGATTGGTAGATCAAGGATTTATCGTTTTGATAAGCAATATAAATCGATCAAATCATATCAGTAAAGGCGACAAAAATGTAAAAAGAAAAAACCACAACATGCATGAAGATTAATTGCCATGGAGTTACTTCTGGAGCATTCAAATCACTTCACTTCCTCCACACTTAGTAAGTCTGCATACCCAAGCTTCTTCCTCAAACGTCCAGTCACATTGGCTGCATCAGTTCCATCTCCAATCATCACCACTTTGTTTTTCTCTTCTCCTTCCCATGCCACCGAAATTAAACCTACGCCAATCACACAAGCGTTGAGAACATCGAAAGCACGCAAAAGGGTTTTCATTCTCTTCAAAAGTTATTATTGAAATTCAAATTTATACAATTAGATTACAACACCAACCATCTGCAGCAGCTGCTATCTTCATGGCCTTGGACCGGCATTTGTCACATTTCAGTTTCAATTGAATAACAATCTTTTGCTGCATCATCAAACCAATACATGAGCTAATTTAAGAGAGACAAATTTTTAATTTTTTGCTTTTAAAGTGTAATAGCTTAGAGCATACCTTCATATTTTTCCAGCCCCAGCAAATTTTTTGTATGCGTATAAGAATTGAATAACTAGGATCCAATATATATACAGTAGTGTACTTTACAAATGAGGAAGTGTGCAAGCAAGCTTGCACATGATCAAAATCTTAGTTTACTGTTCAGGGTACATATTGGATCCACTTTTCATGGGTCCAAATGTCCAATGCATCCAGTGCCCAAGGCTAAACTAGGTAACAGATATTTTTTCACTTACTTTATACACTCTTCACATTCAGTCAATTGTATAATACTGAGTCAAATATTTAAAATACAAAATCAGAACTGTAAAGTCAAATTTTAGTATTATTAAAATTCAACCATCACATTTTGAACCAATTTGGAGGCTGTGTGTACAAGCCATGCCAGGCTAGTTTTAACTTCATGATCAAAATTCTGAAAGAGTATCTATTATTTTTAGTTTGACTTAGGGGAGAGAATTCCCTAATTTGGGACCTCATTAATTAATGAATAATATTGAAAGATTAGATTATTGTTTTTCATTGGTTAATGTCTATTCTTTTTTTTTTTTTTTTTTAACTGTTAACTAAAAGGAGAGAGAGGACATAAAAATATCACCACAAAGCTATCAATATCTCTTGTTTGCGTTCCATTGTTTTTTACTCTAACATATCATATAAATTTATATAGGTAATGGTAGAGAGACCAATTGCATCAGGGAAGACTCCAAGTTTTTCATTGATTGGAAGTTTAGAAAATTTTTCTACAACCAATTAATTTTCTCTTAATAATGTAAAAGTCATTTAAAAGTAAAAGTGACATATGACACGTGTTGATAATATAAATCGATTTATATTTATATATCGTTGGGTAACTGAATGGACTTATTCTTTTAGTTATCAAGTAACTTGTCGTTTGGCTTAATGGATGGATTACGGATAAATATATAAATTGTACAGTCACAGGGGGGATCTTACAACATAGATGCTATAGTGGCTTACTATATCAACAGACAAACAAAAGACTTTTTTATTTTTTTTATTTTTTTTTATAATGCTAATTTTTTTTTTTGAGATGTTTATAATAATAATGCTAATGTTGCTATTGATTTAAGATCTGTAATATTGTTTTTTACACACACTTTTAGTAACAAGTTTACAATTGTTCAAGTTAGAAACCTCAACTCTGATCATTTTATACAGCTTGATAAGAGGGCATCGTTGTCCTTTAAGGATGTCTATTTTTTTATATAAATTTCAAAGTTTGGATGTAAATTCTTACTTCTTTTAAAAAGAACTTCAAAAAAAATTGAGGAAAGAAGATTCGTCTTACCTCTCCCTCATTGCTCACATGATTATATTTGAAATTATTAAATATTTATACTTGATCTCAAGTCAGATGATAATTCTTGAACGTAATGAGGTGTTAGAATATTTAAATATTATTTTTAATAATTTCTTATTAGATTAACTTTTGGTCTAAGACAATGAGTTGGAGGAAGAACAGTACAGTATAGGTTTTAAGAAGGCAATCGGAGGAAGAAATGAAAAAAGTAGCACCAAAAAAAAAAAAAACAATGATCAAAGGGTGATAATATTACTATAAGAATGATCCCAAAAACTTGAAGTATTCAAATGGTTGCTAATTGCTCATACGATACAAAAACTTCTACAATAAAAATTATCTATATATATATAAGGTGCTTCTTATTATGGTAATAATTAAAAAAACTCATGAGATGTTTCTTATGATGATAATTATCAAATAATAATTAATTATTTATATTTTTATCTTCTTTTTTTTTTTGTCCATCGGATCTAATGAATAATTGAGATTTTTTAGTTATAACTATAAAAGTTAGGATATACTGACTTTAAAATCATTATATATGTGTGCGTGAGTGCGTGTATGTGTGTATATATATATATATATACATAGCATGGATTGAGCCAGCAAATTGTTATTATTGTGTGTATTACTGTGATTTATTAGTGTAGAATTAAACCCACAATCAAATTAAATGTAAGTGGCATCTCAAGATGGAGTGAGAAACCTGTATAGAGAGAGCAAAAATTGAAGCCCAAGTAATTTGTTTTTGAGAAACAAAACCACAATCTTTGGACTTCTGCTGAGACTCAGATTGGGCTTGGGCTTGAGGCAAATTTCTTTTAAAAATAAAGTCCAACAATTCATAGAACGACTCAATGAATTGGGTGGTGATATTTTGCCCCATGAATCTTAGCATGCTTTAGGTGTTTAAATGTAGTTTATTTTAATATTTTATTAAATACTATAATTAAAAAATTATACATATAATTAAAATAAAAATAAGAGAATTGAAAAAGGTATGAGGCTTCTTACTTTTTTTTTGTTTAATTCAATCTTTATTTTAAGTTTTTTTTTATAAATTTTTATTTGAAGGTTTCCAATTTCTTTTTTTAAAGTTTTAAAAGATTTATTTAATATTTCTAATATTAAATAATCATAAAATCATTGACGTTTTTATTTAATAAATAGTTCATATTTTGATAAAACTACTTACATATGTTTTAAAATTTTCAAAATACTAAATATGGCATTGATGTGATATATATGGAGTATTTACAATGATTTAAATGATTTAAATAACTTTTTTTTTTTTTTTTAAAGATATTGTTGAAAATATTAATTTCGGGTGCAAGTGAATCCAAAAGTATTCACCTGCTCAATGATTGCCCATAGTGGAGGACCTAGCTAGGTTGGTCTAAACCATCTTGCAGATAGTTATGTGGCGCACTTAATGGATGCCTTGCAAGCTTGCAGCTAATTTCCATTTTCCTGTAACATTTAATGTGACGTTTGATTTTGGCTGCTTTTGTTCAATTGCCTGAGGCGTTTGCTTACTTGGACCATTGGTGACAAAGCTACTGGACTGGCATTAAGCAGTTTGATTTTATTAGTATATTAAAATAGCATTTCATTAGCTCCTCTTGTATTTTAATCGTGGTTATTTAAGTTTGTCATTTTTTTTTCCTTCTTGAAACATTAAGTCCGTCATTTTTATTAATAGAAAGCAGTAAAAATAGAAGCGCTTATTAAATAAAAAAAAGAAAGAAAGTAACCTAGCTTTGTTTAAGGGATAATCTCAATTTTCCCCTTGGTTGGATGAAATAGCCAAAGTATTCCCCTTAGTTTGAGAAATGACTAATTATCCCCTATAGTTTGTACATATATCCAAAAATCCTTTTATAGTTTATTGAAATACCCAAAAAATCCCATACCGTTGACTTGAATGTTAGAAACTAATGTTTGACCGTTATGTAAATGGGCAAAACTGTCAAAACAAAATAAAAATAAAAATAAAAATAATTAATTATTTTAATTAAATTAAAATAGATTTTTTTTAAAAAAAAATTTAATTAATGATATTAATTTATTTATTTAAATGAAAAAAATTTCTTTCTTTATCTTTTTCTTCTATTTTCTTCCAGTTGATTGTATCAATTTGCTTATTCCATCTTCTTTTTCTTCTTCCGTCTTGCATCTTTTTTTTTTTTCATCGAAAACCAAGGGTTGGCATGGAGAACATCTTCTTCTTCTTCCATTTTCAAGAGTGGCGTTGGCAAGGTCTTCGACAAAGGAGACCAAACAGTCTCATCGCGTGGAGACTAATTCTAGTCTCCAGGCGATAGAGACTAGAACTGGTCTTCTGGTGATAGAGACTAGATTTGGTCTCCTTCGTGAATAGACCAGTTTTGATCTCCATAGTGTGGAGACCAAACTGGTCTTCATGTTATGAAGATCGTTGGGCCTCTTTTGTTGGAGATCCCTTGGTCTCCTGCGAAGAAGATCCATTGTTTCCATTTTTTAAAAATTTTTTTTCTTTTTATTTTTTTTTTCTTAATTTTTTGAGGATGAAGATGATGAAGTTGGATTTTTTTTTTTTTTTTTTTAAATGCAATATGATTGTTTGTTGTTATTGATGTGGTGTTTGTTGATGAAAAATAAAGAAGAAGATTGTTCATAAATGTGGTGTTTGTTGATATTGGTATATGTTGTTTTTTAATGTTTGATGTTGTGTTGAAGGATTTTTTTTTTCTTGATGTTTGATGTTGTAGTGCTAGAGTTTGGTGATGATAGGGTTTCCGTTGATTTTTTTTTTATTTATTTAAATCTATGCATTATGTGTGTGTGAAAAGGGAAGCCAAAACTTTAAAGATGGATTTGTTTCATTGTATTGATTTTTTTTTTTTTTTTCAATGTTTGGATGTTCTTTATTAAAGAAGAACAAGATATGATACATTGGAGATTCAATCTGGAGATTGGATCTCCACTTTTTTATTTCTTAAATTTTATTTCATAAAAAATATATTTTTTATTTTTATTGAGGGGTAGTTTGGTCTTTTTGTGTATTTTTATGGTTAGAATTTTTTTACTAATAGAATAAATAAAAGGGATAAAATAAAATTTTTATAAATTATAAGAGATAATTAATGATTATATCAAATAATAGAGAGAAATTGAGATTATCACTTTGTTTGATCTTAGATTGAAAAATAGCGACCACTCCAAGTATATTCCCAACATGGGTCGGCCTTTTCTTTAGACAACTTAGCTTTGTCAAACTTTTCGTCAACTCAGCAGCCTTTTATTTTCTTCCTTGGGGACCGACAAAAGTAGGTTACACGTAACATCACGTATATGTTCACAAGAATCTTATAATGATTACAGTTCAAAGGAGGGTGAACAATTTTTTGTCACTTGCCAACTCTTCAAATATCATCTAGAATTTAATGCAAATGAGCGAGATATAGCTACAATACACGTAATATTGAGATTTTAGTACAAAATTTTACATAACTATATTACCTCTGGCAATTTCATAAAAACAAATCAGTACATCACTTGAGGGCCAGCAAGGCAACGTGCCCCTCCTCAAATTTTAGAAAAAAATTGGAAAGTTAACCATATAATTCAATGGTTGTAATAGGCTTGAGAGTGTTGTAATAAATTTTTTATTTTGATTTGACGGTTTATTGTTTTGATTGTTTTTATTTTTATATTTTCAATAAAACTGCTCTTGTTATTGATTGTTATATATATTTATTTACTTTTAGTTACAATATATAACTATTAGTTGTTGCCGACTATTATGCTTTTTATGTTTCTGTTCGTGTGTCTGTTTTTTTTTTTTTTTTTAATTATATCCTTTTTAATGTTATTATTTATTATTATATTTTTAATATAATTAATTTAATTTTTCAATTCCTTTTTTTTACATACTCTTTTTACTCCTAATATTTTTCAACCCTAATAAATTAATATTTTCCTTTTCTACTCTTAATATTTTTCTACTTCTAATAAATTTATTGTCATGATTCATTTTTTCTTTTATATATTTATTTAGTTTTTACTTTATAGTTTTATTTATTTAAAATCAATAAAAATTGAAAGTTTAAAAAACTTCAGATCGTAACTGATTATATCAACAATTCTTGTTGTATAAATTTATTATTGCTCGTTATAAATACGAACATATATATATATATATATTTGTAAACTTAGACTGAAATTATGTTTTTATAATAAATACATATGGTTTGTGTCTTATTTAAATTAATAATTGTTGACGTTCGAAAACGGTCGACTGAAGATCCAAAACCCAATACCTACAATCAAAGACAAAAGCAAAGCAGACCAAAGAGAGGAGAGAGGAAGAACAATGAAGTTTACACAGAGAATTTTACGTGGTTCGGCAATGACGCCTACATCCACGGATCACTCTCCATGTATTTTTGCAGACTGACTGTCATCATTAAAAAAAAAAAATGAGCTCCCCCTCTCTACAAATAATTTCATTCCTATTTATAGAGAGAGATTTACAATTGAGTGTAGTCACGCAAAGAAATCAACTACTCTGACATAACATTTATTGCATTGACTAACAACTCTAGTATAACCATACTGCATTAATTGCTCATCGAGATCCGGAATCCCATGGAGCTCACTGGTATCGGATCGGGACTTACAGAGACGACTGTTGGCAACTGTTTGACACGAGCTAGCGAGCTGATGAGTTCATCCTCGCAAACTGGAGATGCACTAAGATGGTCTTGGTTGAGGTTGCGAGCTGAAGAAGGATGAAGCGACCTCGATGCTGCAACCTGACCACTGGACTTGATAGCGAGTTGGACCTCGGCTTCCAGCGGCCTGAGATGACCTTAGCAATCTGCGAGCTTGCCCTTAAGCTGGGTGTTGGTGATTCTGCGCTTCTTCAATTGGATATGTTATTGGATTGGTTTTTTGGGCTTTTACCAGCCCATTTTTACAGTCCCAAAAACACCCATAACAATAATTTTTTTGTGTTTTTTTATTACTTTGTTCATGTGCCCCCTCCTTAACAAATTTTTTGAGTCCGTCACTAATCTAATGTTAGATATATAACGTGTAGACAAAGAAAATCTTCTATGCTTCCTATTGTATACTTTTTATCCAATTAAATGAATGGTTATGTTATTAATTTAATAGATAAGATATATAATACATTATGATAAATGTATTTTTTTTTTTTTTGGGTAAACATAGGTTTAGAAAGATTTTCAATCTCAAATAAGTGGATGTGTGACTCAAAGAATGACTTTAAGTGCCCAATGTGTCTTAATAATAGAGAGTATTTATTTAGTATGAGATTAGTTTAGGGTACAATTGGAACCGGCAGCGATAAATGTTGTGGTGTTCCCAAAGATTAACTCCTAAGAACGGGAAGGACGAACTCACAAAGATTAGTGGGTTGGGGGGGGAGGGGGGGGGGAGGGGGGGGAGGGGGAGGTGGGGGTGTGTGAGGGGTTTGAGCCAACAAAAGTAGTGGAAAATTGCCACATAATTTAGTGGCTGCTGAGCTCAAACTTGGCATATATAAGAATGCCAACCATTTAGACAATCCACCATACTAAAACATGAAAATATTTGTTTCCGTTAAAAAAAAAAAAAGCGCAAATAGGGGAAAGTTCTTATGTAATAAGGTTTTGGTTTGATGTAGTATTCCTTCTACTTCCAAATTTTAAATTTATATGCAGAAAAAAAGTGAAAGAAAATTAGTATGATATTGTCAATTCAATAGAACGATGTCATGCGACTCATGCCAACTCATAGATCACAGTGGGAACATATCTTATTAGTACTTGCCAACTTTTTAAGATTCTGCTTCTTGTTTACATAGAAGCAACTAGGAAGTTCTGATGTGGGCTACTAGACAAAATTGGCAGTGGATTTCAAGAAGGGGGGTTGATTGATTGGATGTACATTAGTCTTTTTTATGAATGGAAGATTGCATACCTAGGCATTGGCTCTTTACGCTCTGTATAGATTTCTACATCGCACTGATCTAATTTTTACTGATATTCTTCATAAATATTTATGGATAAAATTTATCCGCTTTTTATTTTTTTGTCTTCCCACTTTTAAATACAATTTTTCTTTTTGAAAAAAAAAAATACTTCTTTTACATTAAAATATCAGTATGCACGGGATCCAAGGCTTGTTCTATCATGTATTAATTGGTTGGTTAATGAAATTTGAAGAGAAGTAGCATATTAATTTTTATACATTCTCTCAAAAATCTAAATTTGATTGAGGTTTAATAAGTCCAAACTCAAAGCCATTCATTTTTTTCTTTTATTTTTTTTTTCACTTGATCGGATTCAGCAACCAAATTTGGATTACTTAAGGATATCAAATTCAATTACTCAAAATGCACATTCTATTAATTAAATATTTAATAATAATGCAGAGCATAATCGAGACTTGCATCAATTTATGAGATAAAACATTTGAAAAGGTATGTTAGAATATACATATTCTATTGTTGATCCTTGTTTAAAAGCTTAAACTTTTAAATATAACAGTTACTAACAAGATCAAATGGTACCATCTTCACATACTTGTTACCTTATGGACAATATGTTATTTGAATATTATCATAAATATAATACATAGCTTGCTTGATAATCACATATTAACATCTCTCATCGAAGGTAAGGTCTCAACATCAAGTCCCCCTCTCTCATTAAAAAAAAAAATGGATATAAAGTTAAGTCGATACTTAATTAATAGGACTCAATTAAATTTGCTTTATTCAATTATTGGTTGACATATTCAATCCAATATTTGATGGATATCAATGACAAAAATTTTAAAATAATGTTTCTTTTCTTCTTTTTCAAGAAAAAAAAGAAAGAAATTAAGAGCACTTTCAATATAAAATATCTGTGTTTTAATCTAAGACTATATATGTAACGGCCCGTCTCTTCTCTCTTGGGCTTGGGCCGGCCAGATTGGGGTTTGCCTCCGGGCGACTAGGGCTTGACCACTTGGCAGGTACTATCCTCCAGCCCTTTGGGCGTTTTCCTCACCTCCTACACCTCTCATACCTATGACCAAGGGAAGATAATTAGCGACGTGCGGAGTTACACCAAGTTGGCAGCTCACGAAGGGCTAGTTTTCCAGGTTGCGAGCTCGAGAGAGGATATGACCCTCAGAATCCAAGAATAGAAGAGCTCTTTCATAGGGTTCAGCAGCTTGAAGCACGACCTGACGCCTCAAACCAGCGTGACCAATATTGGGGGGGGGGGGGGGACCCCTTTCACCAAGGAGATCGAGATACAACCTCTTCCCCCTAGATTCAAGGTCCCCAATATTCCTTAGTACAATAGAGATAGCGACCCCTATAACCATCTCAATGCATTCAACGTCCAAGTGGATCTCTAGATGGACAATTCGCTGGTGAAGTGCTGCATCTTCCCAGCAACGCTAGGGAAAATTCTCAGGACTTGGTTTAAGAATCTCCCAGCTCGCAGCATAAATAGCTGGAAGGAATGTCAACAGAAATTCATCAACCAATACAGAGCTCTGAGGAGGCAATTTTCACCATCTTGTTACCTCGCTACTATTTTTCAACGACGGAACGAGTCCTTGAAGGACTATATTACCGGGTTCAGACGCGAGGTCACCAATATGGAGAACCCGTCAGATGAAAGCATCTTAACTGTGATATCAGCTGGGCTTTGCAAGGATGAAAAGTTATATTAGAGCATCTATAAATCCCCAGTGAGGAACTTGAGCGAGTTCTACGAGTGAGTTGCTAAAGAGATTAGATGAGAGGAGAACTCCGGCCCCAAGCAATCTAGCCCGAATAGTGAAGCGGGTAGTTCCAACCAGCAAAAGAAAAGAAACAATGATGGGAAAGGAAGTGAAGGCCAGAATAAGGGCCTAAGCAATCAAGTCTCTAAGAAAGCCAATAAGGAACCTAGAGATGAACGACTTCAGTATCAGGGTCGTTGTGATAGTTACAGCGTCTTGTCAAATGCACAAGATAGTATCTTTGCAACGGAAAAGGGGTAGAGAGGACTTTGGGAAATCTAATCTCATGAAGACCCTCACTAAGTTCAGAAACAAAAATAAGTTTTGTACCTATCATGATGAAATCTGGCACAATACTTTAAAATACTGGGAATTAAAGGATGCCATTGAGGATCTAGTCAGGAAAAGTTGTTTGAGAGACTATGTGGTGAGACCAGCGAACTTGTGACCTCAACAGCCTTCACAACCAGTATAATAATAGCTCCAGCGAGCTCCTGAACAAGACATGAATCTGCAGTGTATTCACACCGTAGTTGCACCCAACAGGTCACATCTATAACTTATAATTCAATTTCTGAAATCAATGAAAGCTGTTAAGTCTTTATTAAGTTTTCTTTGTTGAAATTTTATTAAGTCTCACTATCTTAGTTGATGTTCCGACCTACTGGAGATAGCTCGCTGGCTCGCTGTTAGCTGAGACTACGACCTACTGGACAACTCACTGTTAGCTGAGGTGCCAACCTACTAGACAACTCCATATATTGCTATGGCATGGGAAGTTATGATCTCCTGTATAACTCACAAAAATATCGCTATGACAGGCAAGGTTACGATCCTCTGCATAGCTCACAAAAAATAAAACTATGATAGGTGAGGATACGACCCCCTGCAGAGCTCGCAAGAAATATGGCTATGGCAGGCGAGGGTATGACCCCTGCATAGCTCGTAAGAAATATGGCTATGGCAGACGAGGTTACGACCCCTTGCATAGTTTGCAAAAAATATCACTATGGCAGGCGATGTTACAATCTCCTATATAGCTCGCAAGAAATATCGCTATGGTAGACAACATTACGACCCCCTGCATAGCTCGTAAAAATATTGCTATGACAGGTGAGGTTACGACCCCCTGCATAGCTCGTCAATATTTTGATATGGTAGTTAAGGTATCGATCCACTACCCAGCTCATGGTAACTTTATTATATTTTACTGACTTAGATCTTTAAGTCAATTGAAAATATAAAGTGACAATTTATAAATTACAGCTCATCAAAATCAATGACTTTGCGATCTCAAGCTAGGTTTCATTACCATTTGTCTAAATGATTTACTTAAATAAAAAAGATGCAAAAAAAATATGAAACAACAAAACAAAGTAAAGAAAATTCAGCACAATGAGGTGATTTCATTATAATTGAGTCCAGAAAATTCTTTACAAAAGACCTCGCAAAGCGAAGCGAACACAAGACAATCAGAAAAAGATTCAGATGACAAGAATAGAAAGTTCAGCATAGCGAGCTACTCGATGCCCTGGTCGTGGGGGGCTGATCCCGAGAGAGACTCATCGATTGAAAGCTCTGTGATGTGAGTTGACTCAACTTGAGAGGTCGAACTAGGTGTCTTCATAGCCAAAGGAAGTGCGTCTGAAACAACTGGAGACGAGGTGGCTTCTGCCTTGAATCTCTCTGCCTTTGAGAGTCCCTTCTCTCCAAAGAGCGAGAAATCCAGCTAGGATGAGTCTCTCATAGAGTAAGAGAAAATTGCTGTAGGTCGTTGACTCAGTCTCATCTCTAACATTGATAACCTGCATCTTCGCCTCTTCCTTGACTCTGGCAACTTCCCTTGTCAAAAGGGCAACCTCCATATGAGCAGCTTCCGCATGACGTTCAATAGCTATAGCTCGCTGCAATATGGCCTCAGTTTGTTGTTCAGCAGTTTCAGCTCTTCTCTCAGCATCTTTAGCTCTTTTCTCAACAGCCTTAGCTTGCTGCAAGGCCTTCTCTAGCTCGTTTCTTGCCTTGCTCAATTCTTCTTCGCTGCGAAGGAGCTCAACATTGAGATGCAACCTCGTAATTTCATGACCACTTTCCTCACGAATCAGAGCCTCCTCAACTTCCCTCCTAGCCACTTCAGTGTCCAACAGCTTCGCCTCAAAAGCTTGTTGACATCTTGTGGCTTTCTTGGCCTCTGCAATGAAGAACTTGAGCTCGTCTTTCACCTTCTTTAGCTCGTCCTCTAACTTTCTCCTTCGGTCCTCTGAAACTCTAATCTTCTGCCTCTGCTTGGTTGCCCCTAACGTGGCTTGAAATGCAACAAGTTAAAATTTGACTAAACAAAGAGGTGAGGAAGGCAAAGGGAAACGTCAATCACTAGCATCCCGTGACTAGTTATGTAGTCAGTTAAGTCCTCGCCCCACAAATTCTCACTGTCCAAATGACGAGCATGAGTCATCATGACCTTGGGCCAGTGGTAGATGAGGGATTTGAAGTATTTTCCTTCAGGTTCATTTTCAGGTCGGACCTTGACTGGTGATTCGACCCTTCTCTGTACGACCTCTGCAACCTCGAGCTGCTTACCTTTGTCCGCGCGATGTCACTTGGTCGAGGATGGATTTCTTTTTTCCTCCTCCACTTGAATCAGTTTGAGTCTTACGAGAAGGGGTTTCAGATTGAACTTCGCTCACCTCTAGTTACGAGGTGAGGGCTTAGGTTTGTGGAGGATCTACGGTCGGTGCTGAGGGAGGTACTCCGCTAGGAGCAGCACCTGAAGGGGTTGCATGGGGGATAAGATGTTTTGGAGGAACCTGTCGAGTAACAGTTGGAGGGGCTGCAGATCGGGCAGTTCGCTTTGAATGAGCCTATCGAAGGGGAAGCTTCACCATCTTTGCAGCTCATCGGGGAGCAGGAGTCGGAGCTGGAACCGTTTGTGGAGCGGGAGTCAAAGCTGGAGCCGCTTGTAAGGTAGGAACAACTTTTTGTTCACCAGTAGCTTCGAATACAGAAGCGAGCTCAAGTTCGCCCTTGCTTCCTATATCCCTCATGTTGTCTACTAGTTCACCGTCATGAGAAGGGGCTAGTTTATGGGCCTTGAGGAGATCGTTGCCAAGGGCATTGCTAAGTGTCATCTCGTTCGAGTCTGCAAGTGCCTTGAGAATCTCTTCCTCCTCGTTAGTGAGACCAACCTTATCCCCTTTTAAGATTGCAAAATGAAGTGAAAAGAGAGAAAATTAGCTCGTAAAAAAAAAAAAAGAGCTTGAGTAATTCTGTCCCTTCTATCTACCTGGGTTAAAGACAAAATAAAAATTATGGAGCTCGCCGAGTGAGGGACAGAAGTTGTAAAACTAGCTTAACTTGTAGTCTTCCACATTGGACTTGCCCTTCACATTGCCCCGGGGCAAAAGACTTTAATAGTCCGACTGACGAGCTACGAGATAGTAGATTCCATCTCGTATTCCATCTTTTATGCCATCGACACATTTGATACTATAGAGGTGGCTCAAGATTTTTGGATTTGGATGAGGAAGGCCGTTTCTAATAAAGACTAATGCTAAGGATGTAGGCTGCGAATATAAATTCGGGGTCAGTTGGAAGGGGGAAAGTTTAAGCCTATTCAGAAATTCGATGAGGTAAGTAGGGATTGCAAATCTAAATTCGTGCTTGAGGTGATGGGTACTGATAGCAATGTATCCCTTGAGAGGATAGCACGCGTGGTCGTTAGGAGTAGGGGACATCACGCGACATCCCTTGAGGAGGTGATACTGTAAAACAAATCTCCCCATCTCGTCTTATGTTATCTTGGAGGTGTGGTGTATAAACACCTCGCGAGCTCGCCGCTCTTCAGTGGCCTGACGAGCTATTATTGGATCAGCCCGAGCTACGAACTACTCTATGACCTCACCACTATGAGAAAGTCGCTCCCTCAGCAGTGTGTACTTCACCCTAAACGAGCTCTTCCGAGTTGGATGATTCATTATCTCTTACTCTGTGTGAATAACGTGCGTGACTTGAAGACATCTACACATGAAAGAGTACAGTTAGGTCATTGTCATCAGACCATGTCCAAAATTCCTAAGTTTCTTACTAAGAGGCTTCCTAGTCTACAGATCGCAAACGCCACACGGATCGCTAAAGTTATGGAGGGCTCGACTTATGAGCTAATGACCTATAGGTATCCCGTCTTACAACTCACATGTATAAAAAGACATAAACAGTGATCAGGGTTGCAAATAAACAAGCAATAGGATCAAATCAGTAGAAAATGAAAAGTCACAATCAGCAACGAAACATTTACCATCAGGAACACGAAGCATTTGAGCAAATTTCAGATTCAGAAAAACAAAAATGCGTTCAAGCAACAGATCAAGCCGAAAAACCAAAAGCTCGAAGTTAGAAATGGAACTTACTGTGAATCTTGTTAAAAGATGAAGAATCTAATTATTGAGAACGTAGAACTTGAGAAGAACCTGCGCAAGGAAGCAAAATGAAGTTAAAAGAAAGAAAGAGTAACTCGACGACCGGAATCGAAAGTGATAGAGTAAAAAGAAGATGAAATGACTCCAATTATATATATATATATAGGAGCGGTAGAGTTCGTGCCTCAGCCGTTCGATCTGGGAGCAGCTCAACCGCCTTAAATCCAGCGGTGCAGCGTGAGTTGTGACTTTCGTAATCATGAGCCATCAGTTGAGAAACATGCTCATTAAATGTGCATGGCTTGAGACATGCTAGTGGTACTATCGCCCGAAGCGTCGCCACGTGTCAAAGTGATGAGATGGAATTTGAAGAAGCACGGGAAGACCGGACATGACGTGTTAACTTTTACTAACGAGCTCGAACTCCTAGTTCGTAGAACACACTAAGAGCTGGAGGGTTGATGTTATGGGTATATTTCGGATTAAATAAATAGACTGGTAAAAGCTTGGTAAAAGCTTAACAAGTTGATCCAATGAAGTGACCCAGCATACGAGGGCTTGGTTCATCAACATCTAGCCCTAACGAGCTCTTCAGCTTGCAAGGATGAACTTGCATTGTCGCTATTACTCTGAGGTCGCGGGCCAGTATTACTTAGCTCGCTTTATGCACAGCTCGTTGTTTAGAGTAAGGTCTAGCGCGAGATCATCTAAAACAAGTTGTAGCTCGCAAGCTGAACAACTCACTAAGGAAATCTTCCAGAAAGATAGCAACCTAAATCAACCATGATTCTTCCACCAGAATTGGAAATAAATTCAAATTCAAATGTTGATAGATTTGACCCTTGATTTAGCGGAACCAACTCCTGATTTAGTGCTAACTGATTTTGAAAAGTATAATTAATACATGATTCTTTCCTGTTTCATTTTTACTCAAATTGTAACGCTCCTCCCCTATAAATAGGGATTGAAAATTCATTGTAACATATACTGAGATAATAATATACTGTGACTCTGTCAAAATCATAAGATAATACAGTCGTGGACGTAGACATCATTCTGACCGAACCACGTAAAAATATTGGTGCTGTTTGTGTTCTTCCTCTCTTTCTCTCTTATTTTTTGCCTTATTTTTCATTAATTGCAGGTATTAGACTTTGAACTTTTGGTCGATCAGATTTTACTGTTGACGAAAGGATTAAGAGCAATATTGATCATGTCAACATATCATAAATCCCATCAATTTTAGTCTTAAACAAAATAATCCATTTTCTATTAGCATAAGTTTTTTGATTAAATGATAACTAGCAAGTCCTTCATTGAGAACGTTTGCTCTGCATAAAATGGACAATTAATCTAAAACACATATAATGAATAGCATGCTAAAGAAGAAGGATGAAGGACCATAGTCCATTTTTGATTGGTTGAGATATGTTTATCTATTTTATAAAAATAAATAAATAAATTAAATGATTAAATGACTTTCAGTTTTGTAGAGATGCTTTTGACATAATGAATGGTTGCTTAAAAACATAATATTAGAACACAAGGACACATAATTTAATTGTAAGATATATTAGAGGTTGATGATGATATATCAATTTCTTATGTTTCTTAATTTCTGTCTCTTGGAAAACTTACCGGTTGTGAATAAATTTTAGAATTTGATTAAAAATTGAAAAAAAATTAGAATATAACAATATTTGACTTTGAGCTTTCTAATTAGTTCTTTTTTTTTTTGTTTTTATTTTATTTTTATTTCTTTATCTTCTTACATAATATTTATGTTTTTAGGATACCTTGTATTAATTAATATAGATTGTGGCATTGATAATATATAGGATTAATTTGTAAATATCTTATCCAAATTAGAACTTGGAAATAGTTTATATATATATATATAGAGAGAGAGAGAGAGAGAGTTAGGTGAACTTATAAATTTAAAAGAAGAAAAAGCTATTGTAAATTCATGGATGGTGGAAAAAGAGAAAGTGATTAGGAAAAAGAACAACTTATCATAAAATAGTAAAAAAATTAGAAATTGTTGCCAAATAATTTGAAGTAACAAGTGATAAATGTTGGAAAAGGGAAGCCAAAGCGAAAATGATAGTTTTGTTCTATTGTGAAAGACTTCTACTCTTCTTTCACAAAAAAAGACTTCAATTCCCTTTTTGTTTTTGTTTTTTTTTTTTGTGAGTTAACTTCCACTCTATTTTTATTTGTAAGTAATCACGCGCAAGTAATCACGCAAAGTTTTTGGACAGCTATATATGAAGTGACACAGCACAAGTACGCATTTATTCTCTCCTACAAAGTGCCACCCAAAAATTTTCTTACTACATCAAATTTCTTTATAAATCCATATTAAAAAATTAAAATTAAATTTTTACTTTCTAAACCCTTTAAAATACTAAAACTATGCTTAAACATTTATAGTAAATTTAATCATGTATTTTTTTCTCATTATACCCATTTTACACTCATTCGAATTACAATTCCAATTTTTCTTACTTTAATTTGGATTTGATTGGAACTTTTATTTGTATTCTTGTTCTTTATTTTTGTCATTGCTTTTTCCAATTCCTTATCTCTTGTTCAAATTGGAGAAGAAGAATCAAAAGAACTTGCAATGAATTCTTGAAACGTTAGGTTAAAATTTAAGTAGACAAAGTTCATATAAGTTAATATGAAAATGTAGTTTGGGGTCCTCGAGCCCAACATAGAAACTTGCTTTTACCATTTCTTTTTTCACACATTGAATTTCAAACACATGTAGATATAGCTAAGAAACTACACCCCACCACAACCGCCCACCCCACAAAAAAAAAAAAAAAACTACGATAAATTTAAAATTCAATTTATAGAATATTAAAATAAAATCATACAAATTAACGAACAAAATTAATAAAGAAATCAATATCTGAGGAATGTCTTGGAAGTGCATGCCTTGCAACCTATGGATCTTCGAAGATTTGTATCATCATCATCATGTATGAGCTCTTTCAACAAGCTCCTCTATTTAAGCCCTCTTTTTCTTCTTTGTTCTACTTTCTTAGCTGCTTTCTCTTACCTATCATAAAAAATTATTAACGTCAAACATTTTGGAAAGTGAAAATAAATATACCTATATACATTCAAAAATTCATCAATTTTTTATTCATCCATTCCTTGTTCACTTGTAAAAATTATATATGCTTATATCATATTACTTTTGATTTTGTATTATAGGTTTATACAAAATTGGGTGTAGAAAGCAAGTTGTAAATTTTAATTATATAATTATGTACTTTTAAATAATTACATGTTAGGATATAATAATAATAAAATTTTTAATAAAAAAAGGGTGTAGCAAGGAAGTTTTTGGATTACTCTAGTATGTACATTAGCATCACCAAACTCGAAGCCATCTTTTTCACCATTATTTTTCTTTGATTCTCTTTTTATATTTTCACTTAACGCAAATCATCAAACCCACGTGTCTTTCTTCCTTTACATCCATTTCTCTCTTCCTTTATTGCTTTTTTGCAATCAATCGAGGTTTAAGAAGTAACTTATTGAATATTGATAAATTGAAAAGTTTCATTACATGTTTTTTTTTTTTTTTTGGGTGATACTGTTAATTATTCGAACAAATAACATAAATTGATCCGGTTCCTGAGGTCATATAGTTAACATACAAATTTATAATTAGTAGAAATTAATATAGATCAGACGAATAATTAGGGTTTCACGAGCAAAAAGAAAAATTACTGCTGGCTAAATATAGATCCCCAAGGCAGTTAACTATATATGTTTTTAAATTAATGTAAAGCAAAAATAACTAACAAGAAAGTCATATATTGTACTTTAATACTTACTAAATACCTCAAGACAATCAATTACTTATGACTAATTACAGTACCCATTAAAATAATCACTGATTAAGAGTTGAATCAATACTAGTACTTGATTTGTTGAGTTTGTATATATTAATATATATTTTCTCAGAATATGTAATAGTTACCAAAAATATTCTTAATTTCTTTCTTAAATATTATATATTCTTTCAAATTAGTTTGTTTTAATGATCAGTAAATTAGCTAAGCCTCCTACAATTTTTCACAAGTACTAATTGGTCTAAGAAATGAAGAGACGATGAGGAACAACAGTCCTATATGGTCATTATACTTATCTCCGTAACAGTCTATTCACTTGACCATTGGTTTAACGCATAGGAAAATGGTCCTCTATCTTTCGTTTTATTTATGATCTTTTGTTTATTTTTTTCCCTTCTTTTTTTTTTTTTTTTTAAATCTTTGCATGTGACTTTGTCGGAGCTAGAAATTATTGAAGTCATTTAAATCATGAGTAATTTCTCTTGTATTAATTCTATGAAAAAAAAAAATTATTGTGTTTTATTTGTTCCATGTCACATCTACAAGGTCTAGAGAGAAAACGTTTCGAATTGATTACATCAAATTATATATGTTTTTTTAGTCTCATGACTTTGTTTCATCTAATAAGTCATGTCATGAAGCCTCACTAGGGCAACCGCATATGGAAGCAAACGTTTGTTTGATCACTTATTCTTCCTAGAGCCAGACCTAACTGAAGATGATCACTACCACTTCTGCACCCATGATTATCATGACTCATCATGAACAACAACAACCCAACAAAGAATTCCCCAACTTCTCAATTTCCCAACAAGAACTAACACTACTAGTTCAGGACAACAACCATGCATCACTTCAACAACTAGGAGGTGTCCAAGGCATTGCAGCTGTCTTGGAAACTAATCTTGATAGGGGACTATGTGGTCTTGACGAGGCTGAATTCCACCGCCGCCATCAAATGTTCGGTTCAAACTTTCAGTTTGAAGAGAAGTACATTAAATATTCTCCAGCCAGGAAAGGTTACTTACGAGGACTGATGATCATCAAAGATGCCATGAAAGACACCACATTTGTCCTCCTTTTATTTTGTGCATTACTTTCTTTTGCATTTGGTATAATGACCAATGGACCGAAAGAGGAAACTCTCGATGGTCTAACTTTGTTGATTGTGATATTAATCGCTTTCCATGTCAGCAGAATCATCAAGTTCTTGATAGGATACATGATAAAAAATCATGATCAAAAGTATTCAAAAAAGAGAAAAGCAGTGTCTGTCTTGAGAGATGGCAGGGAGCAAAAAGTATCAGTCTCTGAAGTTGTGGTCGGTGATGTTGTTTTTTTGGAGAAAGGTGATAGAGTTCCAGCTGATGGCCTATTTGTTCGAGGCGATAGACTACAGTTAGATGATCATGATCATGTTGATGATGATGATCATTATCAAGATCATGATCATGTCCATAATTGTTTTGATTACTATAAGTTTCCTTCTATTTTGAATGGTGCAAAAGTGGTAAGTGGAAGGTGTTACATGCTTGTAACATCAGTTGGCAGCAACACAGAAGCTAGCAAGATCATGATGAAACTATCAAAATCTGATCAAAAGAAGGAGTCATCATCATCTCAAAAGCTGGAAACTTTAATCGAAAATTTGAATTCTCGCTTGGAGAAGATTTGGTTGACCATCTCATTACTTCTTCTGGTGGTGCAAGTTCTGAGGTGTTTCATTTGGGGCAAGAGCAGCAGCACTGATCCAAAAGGCATGCAGGAGCCTGCAGAGGACATAATGACCAAGATCATCATGATGATCGAGAAGCTAGGTCGAACTACAAGTCCTAATAGGTTTGTTGAAATGCTTTGCGTTTTGGTTTTTGCTTTAAGAGATGGCCTGTGTGAGATCCCACATCGGCTGGAGAGGGGAACGAAGCAGGCTTTAAAACGCGTCTTGAAGGGAGAGGTATCAACAGAGCTTATAAAGCCTGCTTCGTTCCCCTCTCCAGCCGATGTGGGACTGTTGATACCTCTCCCTTCAAGACGCGTTTTAAAGCCGTGAGGCCTGACTGGGCCTGGCTGGGCCGGTAAGGTCGAACGGGGGTCGAACGGGGGCCAAAGCGGACAATATCTTGGAGCGGTGGGTCCGGGCTGTTACAAATGGTATCAGAGCCGGTGCCGGGTCGGTGTGCCAGCGAGGACACTGGGCCTCTTAAGGGGGGTGGATTGTGAGATCCCACATCGGCTGGAGAGGGGAACGAAGCAGGCTTTATAAGCTCTGTTGATACCTCTCCCTTCAAGACGCGTTTTAAAGCCGTGAGGCCTGACTGGGCCTGGCTGGGCTCCGTGTGTGGGTCGAACGGGGGTCGAACGGGGGCCAAAGCGGACAATATCTTGGAGCGGTGGGTCCGGGCTGTTACAAATGGATTGTGAGATCCCACATCGGCTGGAGAGGGGAACGAAGCAGGCTTTATAAGCTCTGTTGATACCTCTCCCTTCAAGACGCGTTTTAAAGCCGTGAGGCCTGACTGGGCCTGGCTGGGCTCCGTGTGTGGGTCGAACGGGGGCCAAAGCGGACAATATCTTGGAGCGGTGGGTCCGGGCTGTTACAGCCTGCCACTAGGGTTGTTGATTTCTTGTCATGTTTTCAAGACATTGATGAGTTATCAAACTATAGTAATTAGAAATCTTCAAGTTTGTGGTTCAATTGGGTTGGTCTCCGCAGTTTGTGTTGACAAAACCAATGATATGTCTCTAGACCCGACAAAGATGGTGGATTTGTATGTTGGAATGGACAAACTTTGTGCGGCATTGACAGGAGTTGATGTTGATGTCCTTGATGCATTACGCGAAGGAATTGTTGCAAGCATTTGCGGGTCAGACTTTGAAGATGATCATAGACTCCTTTTTTGGGCCAAGCATGTTCTAGGTGTGGATGTGGAGGAAATGAAGCGAAATTGTAACATTGAAGCTCTTCATCATCCCAATGAAAATCTAATCGGGTCGTTGCTGACATCGAATGGATCAGAAGAAAATAAAAATTTTGCTACAGTACACTGGAGAGGAGCTCCTGAGGTAATTTTACCTACGTGCACGCATTATTTTGATGTTCATGGAACTTTAAAAACTATAAATAAACACGAAAGAGACCATGAGTTGAAGAAAATTGTTGAAAAAATAACAGTTGATGATGATAGTATTAACTGTATCACTTTTGGTAGAAGACAAGTTGAAGAAGACGAAGAAGTACCATTTGAAGCCAATGCAAATAGGCTGACCTTGTTAGGCTTTTTGTGCTTGAAAAATCCATATGCACCTGAATTGAAACAAGCTATTAAAAAGGTCTGTGAAAAATCAGGTGTCGAGATAAGGCTGATTTTGGAAGAAGACATCAACACTGCAAGATTGATAGCAACCAATTGTGGGATCCTGAAACCTGAGGAGGACACAAAGGAAGCAGTCGTTGAAGCAACAGTATTTCGAAACAGTTCAGAGGAGAGTCAGGAATTTATGATAAGCAACATCAAGGTCCTGACCAATGCTGCCCCGTTAGACAAGCTTCTAATGATTCAATGCTTGAAAAGGAAAGGGGAAGTAGTCGCGGTTGCGGCCACAGGAATGCATACCTTGGATTCTGCATCATTGAAGGAAGCAAATGTTGGTATTTTGATGGGTGACAAAAGCTCAGAAATGGCAAAAGAGAATGCTGACATTGTTGTCTTGGACAAGGATAATAGTCTTTCAACCGTTGTTGGTGTGTTTAAGTCAGGAAGAAGTTTGTGGAACAACATCCAGAAGATTATTCAGCTGCTACTCACTCTTCAAATAGCTGCGTTTGCAATCAATCAAATTGGTGCAGTTTTCTTCAATGAAATCCCACTTGGACCATTTCAACTCTTGTTGTTTAGCTTTGTTATGGATGTCATGGGTGCCCTGGCTCTTGCAAGACCAATAGTCCTGCAAGAACGAGTACATGTACATGGTGCAAGTAGATTGACAACCAAGACTATGTGGAGAAATATTTTGATTCAAGTTGTGTATCAAGTCACATTTTTTTTGGCCATCCAATTGAAGGGCAAAGAAATATTACTACTCCATGCAAATCAGACAGCTATAAACACCATTGTCTTCAACACTTTCGTTCTCTGCCAGGTGTTTGTTCTGATCAATGCAAGAGAGATTGAAAAACCAGATGTTTTTGAGGGCATGATGATGACACTGCACTATCAGAATAAATATTGGTTTCTAGCAATAGTAGGGACCATTGTTGTTCTACAAATTGCAACTATTGAAGTAATTACGATTGTGAGTCACGATGGGAGAATCATGAATTTGAAGAATTGGTGTGCCTGTATTGGGATAGCAGCCATGTCTCTACCTTTTGGTTTGGTTGTAAAGTGTATTCCATGATTCTTGAATGCAGGTAATGTTGATCTTCGATCTTTATTTTGGGATCAAACTTCTTGTATATAAATAAATAAAGCCATGTCTCTCTTGCTTCAATATTAATGATGATGTATTGTTTGTACAAACTTGTTTTGTATGTGAATGTCTTCAAGATATGATATATAATCTTATGAAATCTAAGACCTTTAAATAAGTATTATTTTAATTGTCAAATTACTTTGTATATTGTGCATTTTTAAATAAATAAATGAAATATTCGATATTATATTTAAAAATTAAAATACTCATAAGCAAAAGAAGATAACAATGACCACCGCCCAATGAAGTCCTATAGATAAAGAGTGCACATTTAATCTAGTAATGATTCAAGTTTAAGTTGTTACATCTTATGTGGTTCTTACAAATATAATAGTGACGTCAAAATGACTTAAAAATTATGTGTACCATAATTAGGTGAAAGCCAATAAACTTATGAAGGTGAAAAACTCTTTTATTTTATTTTATTTTTCTTCTTGTTTTCACTTTGGTCTATGATTTGGTAGTTGCTTGAATTTGGCCTTTACCTTGGTGACGAACTATATTCTCTCGCAAATAAATAGTCTCAATGTCTAGCATATCTCTTGTACACCAATAGCTGCTACTAGAGCAGTAGCTAGCTTTGCTTTGAAAGATGAAGATAAGTGATCAATTTGTCGTGGAGGATCAATTAATTGTCCATTTGTCTACGAGTTTCCTTTTATATATATGTGTGCTGCGTGTATATATATGTATATGTATATGGAGGGCCATATTGCTAAATTTGGAGAGGCATAGAGACATTCCAAATATTACTTAGCATGCGTGATAAAATAATGCAGTGTAAAGCAAAGAAGTGTTCAAAATGGCTATCATTATAATTAATGTCAGACATGTGATGGCCCAAGCATAATATTAATTCCAGTTGCTACATGATGACAAAATATACCACACATACATTAGGTAGAGCCTTGAAATATTTACCCTTTTTGGGCCATAAACATCTTTTGATTATTCTCTAATTTTACGATGTTACATGTCTAAAAGTAATGGTGCCATAAACATCTTTACATGTTGGGGGAAATTTTGTGGTTTTCATGTCTCCATCTACACGTTATTGCAGAATTAATATGAGAAAATTGAGAAAATGACGTTTTTTGGGAAGCCATCCTCAAAAGTAACCTTTTTAGTTTTTATTATTAATAAAAGCACTGAAAGGACAAAAACGCTCTTAATGAGTAATTTTTGAAATCAATCCCAACCTATAGGTTGAGATCTCAACCCCGAGGTTAGGAATTTCAAATAGGGTTAAATATCAAAAATTGAGATTCTCAACTTTTAGGTTGAGATCCCAACCTAAAGGTTGAGAATCCTAAACTTAGATGTTTATTCAAGTTTGGGATTCCCAACCTCAAGGTTGAGATTCTCATCTTTGAAGTTGAGATTTCAAATATGAATATTGAATCAAAGTTGGAACTCCCAACCTTTAGGTTGGGATTCCCAACCTGGAGGTTGAGAATGTCAACCTTAATGTTCAATTATATATATTTCGTAATTAAATAAATTTTTAGGGTTGTTTCGTAATTATTAAATTTAGAATAGAGGGCGCTTCTTGGGTAAGAAGCGCCCTTAAAGATATTTTCTAAAATTATAAAATTGCACTTTTATTTTTTTGAATTATCAAACCTGACCTTATTATTATTTTTTGAACAAAATTACCCTTCCAATTTCTTCAATATCAAAATTCATAATCCCAACCTCAAGGTTAGGATTCCCTATCAATCCTAACTTTCAGATTGGGAATCCCAACCTCGAGGTTGAGATTCCCAACCTTAATTGAAAATTCAGGGTGAAATTCATAATTAAATAAATTTTTGGGGTTATTTCATAATTATCAAATTTAGAATAGAGGGTGCTTCTTATCCAAGAAGCGCCCTTAAAAGTATTTTTAAAAATTACAGAATAGACTTCTAGTTTTATGAATTATCAAAACGGACCTTATTATTATTTTTGAACAAAATTACCCCTCCCATTCCTTCAATATCAAAATTCATAATCTCCCACAATTCATCAACATCATCAACCACAATTCATCAACATCATCAATCCATTCATCAACATCATCATCTCCCACAACAACAACAACATTATCAAATCAATAATTAAAAAACAAACACAAAAAAAAAAAGAAATCTGGTTCTGGGTTCGCGAACCCAGAACCGTCTGGTTCTGGGCTCGGCTGGTTCGCGACCACCATCGCGAACTAGATCCAACTCAGGAAAAAAAAAAGAAAAAAAAGGAAAGAAGAAGAAGAAGAAGAAGAGAGGGTGGGTCAGTGGAGGGAAAGTTTTAGAGAGAGAATCAGAAATGGGGTGGGTCAGTGGAGGGAAAGTTTTAGTGAGAGAATCAGAAATAGGGTGGGTCAGTGGAGGGAAAAACAATGGTAAATGGTAATTAGTTGAACTATTAAGGGTATTTTGGACCAAAAAGAATCATGCTGCAGGAAATTCAAAAAAAAAGAAGTAATATCTCAAAGGGTCATTAAAAAAAGGTTATATTTGGTTAAAACCCAATTAATATTGTGCGTGGAATGTCTTGTTTAGGAGTGTTGATCAATTATATGTCGATCCTCAAAAGAAGAATTCCAAGTACATTTTGAAAAACATGTATATTATATGTCATCAAATCAAGGACTGATTAAGTAATCAAAGTCACAGATAACTTCTCCACAATATTCATTTAATATATCATTTGTTGAATAGTAATTAATACTATCATCTGAAGGTAAAACCTGTAAATTTTCTGCAACACTTTATGACTTTGAGTTGTTTCACTTATATTTTGTGTGTGTTTGTTTATTTTGCTTGTTTTGAGACCATAAAATTTATATATTATCTACAAATGTTTTGTTTGGAGTGATTATAACAGTAGAATAAAGTATATTGAAAAAGAAAAAGTAATTTATTATTTATGTTGACACAAATTCGATTAATGGGTATTACAATTGAAACAATACATGTGCATTATAGTTTTAACATTCAATTTTTTTTCTTTATTTCTTTTAAAAGTGAACAAAGGCAAATATAATATTATAATATATTGTTAAATAATGACGGATTAGTAGACTAGTTAGACTTAATTATTGCTTCCACAAGTCTAGGATTCAAAACCCTTCAAGGGTACTTACATAGGCAAAATCTGGTCTCCTACTTTTCAAAATTTGTAGGATTCGATGATCAGTATTTAACTTAAATTTATTAATTGTGGTGGTCAAAAGATTTTTACTGCACCAACCTCATCATGATGTCAACTAACTGGATAACCATTTTGAGACATATATCCTGTAGAAGAAGTCTAATATAGAGATAAAAAATAAAAAACAAAAATTATTATATCTTTTCTTCTTATATTTGGAAACCGAGATTGCATATAAAAAAATATGAGATTAAGAAAATTCTAATAAATAAACCAAAAAATCAGATTTTTAAAAATAGCATTAAAAAACTTAATTAAGTTTTTTTAACACTCCTATGAATTAATACTAGTTTACAAAGCTTAAGTGAACTATTTTCACGAACTATTGTTAGGTCATGAAATTATTACTAGTTTGTAAAACCTATGCGAACTAATAATAGTTAGCAAAAATAATTCATTATAATTTTGTAAACTAACAATAGATCATAATACCTACGTAAACTAATAATAATTTGTGAAAGCGCTAAAAAAAAACTTAATTTTTTATTTTGAAATATTATTTTTCAAATTCACATTTTTTTTAAAGAAAAAAAAATCCTTATAAGACATATATATTGCGTTGCCATGGTAACATCTCCATGCGTGAGTCATCGAGGACCAAATAAAGAATCTCAAAACAAAGCTGGCCATAGGTCCACAGGCAAGAGTGGAGCCCTGTGGCGGCTGAGGCTGAATCCTTTCAAATCAGTGGTATAACAATAAATTACTTTACATTTAACAAGTGAATTAATTGATATCATTAATTTATATTCATTTATCAATGGATACCATACAAGTAATGACACAAAATGAGTTATAAGTTGGAATATCTAGCATTATTCCAACCTTTAAATCGATATCTGTGATGAAAACACAAATAATTGTTGAATGTCAAACTAATTTTTTTAAAAGTAGTGTTATTTTTCTTGAATTCAATTACGAATTTAATTATTATTCATAAATTGTATCTTTGCTTTATAATTAATAGAGTTTGCAACCATTGTTACAATTTTCAGTTTCTTTTATTTGTATAACTGTTGATTTTTTCAAACTATAGTCTATAAAATTAAAATTTCAATTAATTAATAGATGCTAGTCCCTGTGTCGTCGTAGATAATGTACGTAACATAACTCCTACATTATTTACCTCACCGTCAAGTGCATGCATTTTAGCCCATGCCATTGCAGAGTCGGACAGTCATTAGATGTAACATAATATACTGTCTATCTAGACAGTTGCTGTAGTGCAAGAGGACCCCGAAATGTTGATACATTTTGTTGCAAACAGTCGAACAACGGACTAGACATTTAATAATGTTACTTTATCTAAGCCAATTGTACTCTTGCATTACGTATGACAATTAGTGGTGGGACGTCTAAATTTGCAGCGGGACATCCGGACATGGGAATCCGATCCATTTAGTCACTGTATGTGGGACTAGAATTTGGATCTTTACAGATGTAATCTCCAAGGATCAAACAGCTTGGGCCCCAATTTCAGTCACAATTCGGAGCGAAGACCAGAGTGGTTATACTTGTAAATAATTCCACTTTGCCCGTATTATTGTTCAAATTTGATGTCTAAATAATGTGACATCCTTAAAATTAAAGAAATTAATCAATTGAAATTGTTAAATTAAAATTCCATTGGTTAGTTCTCCCGTTTTTTAAAATCGTTAAGATACCAAATTTAGGTACTAGTTTGAGTATTACCAGTATTATAAAACTCAATGAGTAAAACCAACTAATAGCTCAGAACTTGCATGCCAAAATTCTGTCAAGTCGAGAACCCCCAGATTGGGCTTCTCGTCGGCCAAGGAGACTACTCCGCAGCTGCTCTGTTCCATCCAACCTCCTCCTCCCGTTTCCACCCTCTTGTTTCTCTCATTCTGCTGCCGACCCAGAACACTCGTTTCCAACCAGTCACTGTGTCCCTTCTTACATTACTTCAGTTATGCTTTGCTGCTCTGCTTCCGGTTTCTTTTTCTGCCCGTTTCTGATCTCTCTTCATCTCTCTCTCAATGAAAAAGAAGACAGACAAGTCATTAATACAACTATACTATGATGACTCAAAATGTTGACATGTCTCATTTATAACAAAAATTTACAATTTACTGGTAGGAGGTACAATGTTAGTGCATCAGTTGCTCCCGTTTTCTTGTCTGTGTTCTCAATGTTATTGTTTATGATGCCATAAGAATGAGACAAAAAATGAGTAATATAACTAGTTTTTAGTGGCACTGTCTTAAAAATCCTCATGTTCAGCAATTACATGGGCAACAGAAGTTTCATCCTCTATTTTCTTTGAGTATGCATCATCATCGTAATTGGTACCATCTGAGTCCGACTCCTCATCGCTGCTCCATCTCCTCTTCATAATTTTAGGAACCAAGCGAGTTACTTCTTTTGCCTCTAACTTTGCATGATCATCATTGTTTATTCGTTCAAACCGAGCAGCGCTAACCTTTCTGGCATTTCCAGCTAAAATCTGCATAACATTGGAAAATCATACATCGATCCATAACTTGCAAAACTCGTCAAGATAATAGTCTTATTTACACGTTTATGTACTCTCAAACAATCAAGGAGAAGAATGTAATCGTATATGGGTTGGTGAAATACTATAGCTAAGACTCCAAAGGTTTAGGTCAACCAAAAGAGATAAAAGTATCACAAAATATCGTGCATAATCTAATGGTCAACTCATAGTCCATTGGATGCTAAAACAGGTAAGTAATTGATCCAGAAACCCAAATAGTTGCTAACCACGCATAGTAACTAGTTCGCGCGCACAACTCAATGACCAATCTATGATAGCGGTGCCATCTTAAGGTCGGCCTTACACAAAGGAAAATAAAAGTGAATATGGGTGACACTACAAGACGAAAGGGAAAGGAGGCCAATTTGATAAAAAGGTATAAGTTGCTACATGTGATCCGTGAAGAAAATAAGTGACACAATGGTGGGAAAACTAGTTTTCACAGATAAATTAACCTTTAATTACCAGTAATTATAGGTAAAGATAAATTTACAACCACTACGACACTTCCATGAAAATCAATGTAGAATAATTAGAATCCAAATCATACCTCGATTTTAATAAATTAAATGCTTTTCCTTTAAATTTTGACGGTCAGATCCAGCCTCAGAATTTTCATTGTCCTCTTCTTGGTTCTCCTTTTCAACAACCACTTTGATGCTCTCACCGGTCCTTGGAATATATCCAAATGCCTTGCATATGAAACCTGACACAGTCTCATGCTGATGACCCTGTAAAAAAATTGAAGGAAAACAAAGGTGAATTATCATGGATTGACACCTCTACCTGTAAACAGGAAGACTAATGTGCCACAGTAGAAAAACAAAATCAATTATTTCATGCATTAAAGATAAGGCAAGGTGCAGTGAGGAGTTGAACAGCATCGGTTCAGCCAACATATCATGATAAGATGTCGAGTATAATACTGTGACTAGTACACCAATATATTGTCTCAACTCTCAAATCAAGCGATCCAGAAACAAGGATGGACAGTTTAGATTACAATTTATTTTAGTATAGCCAATTGTTTGACACTTGAAGGAACAACATACCTCTGGCATTTTGATATTTAGATCTTCCGAGAGCTGATCAATAGATGTATTAGCATGCACATCATATATCCCCTCTGCTCGCATCACAATGCATCCAGTTTTCTTTTGAATTTCCTTCTAACATATGAAACATATTGCCAGCAATCTCTCTATTAATATCCTTTGTTTTCATGACAAGTCAACTACATTGACCTTACAATCAAGCAAATTAATGACAGGGCAAAACATGTTCACAGGAAAGACCAAATCTAACAAACGTATCACGCATATCTTTCATAAACATAATTAGAAAGAGACAAATTTATAGTAAACTTTACTTTTGAATAATTTTCATCGAAGATTTCACCAACAATTTCTTCAACCACGTCTTCCAGGGTCACTATCTGCGTCATCCAGAAGCATATGTGAAAACTTATCAGGGACCGCAACAATTTAATGCACAATGAACACAAATGATAATTTTAATGCAGAGAAAAAGTTAATCTAAGATCATAAAACTCCAGTCTAGTTATCTGCTTTGTGCATGGAATCTAATATATCTGTAATCTGATAATGCGAACCAGTCTTAGCAGCATACCAACTCACAAGTCACATCCCTCTTGTATCTTTTAGCTCCTACAAAACTGTGATTTATCTAACAAATTTCTATCTTTGTACCAATTTTAACTTAGTTTGGGACATAAGGGTGTGCACATACCCCCACGGTTCCACCGTACTCGTTAAGGACAACAGCCATGTGAACCTTCCTAATGCGGAATTCTCTGATCAGATTCCAGACTGACATTGAATCTGCAGAAACCAATCACATATCTTATATATTCAAATAAATAATAAAACAAAACATGCGTATGATTCATATCAAAAGAAAAATATAAAGTCTTATTCATATTTTCATGTCAATGCCTAGGCCACCCTGCCTGAGACGATAGGAGTTGGTGAGAAAACTCTAATCAAGAATGCATTGGGTAGAGATAAGAAGTTTCGAAACCAACAACTAGCATAAGATTGTCATATGCAATCAATAAACGAAGAGATCTTAACTTCAGAGCTGGAGGAACAGAAATGGAACTGGTCTGACCTTTGGAACGTAATCCAGTAGATCCATAGCATATGCAATACCCACTATATTGTCAACACGTTGCTCAAAAACTGGCACCCTGAAAATGCATCGACAAACTTCTTTACATGTTGCGATTCAAACTCGCTGAAGCATGATCTATAAGGATTAATCTACCTTGAATATTGATGAGTCACCCACATGTCGTGGAAATCAACCAGAGTTGCACTGGCATCAATTGCAACTACATCAACAAGAGGTGTCATCACCTCTCTAACATGTGTATCCTTTATTTCTAACACATTTTCAATCATATCCTACGAAGTGATTCTTAATATCAGAGCATCTTAACCACAAAACAAAGAACGATATCATTCTCTCAGGGATCTCAATATGTTTTCCAGATGCAATAGGCTGTAAAATTATCACAACGAGACAAATCAATAGTAATTATTTAAGTCCGTTTGTCGACTAAAAAACATACAGATCGTGAAAGGATTGTCGCTGCAAGGCTGCACACAGTATTGTGGAGGCCTAACTGGAGGCATTAAATGTACAGATTGAATTATGAACTTATTTAAAGACTGAAAAAATTTTAATATGATATGTTCCCACTATGATCTATAAG